>CAJNIZ010021580.1:40868-58222 GCA_905231905.1 Symbiodinium pilosum
CCGCCCCCCCCCCCCCCACCGGCCCCCGCCCCCGCCGCCCCCCCAAGGCCTAAAGCTTTAACGCAATCTTACCATTACTATTATGGTTGCTGCAGTTACCATTATTTCTTCTACTATTCTACTACTCCTCCTCCTCTTGGAAGTATCTAAAAACCAGACTACCCAGGGCGGCCAGCTTCGACCAGTCCTGGCAGGGATATCCTGCAAGCGGTTGGTCCTGCCGCCAAAGTTGTAGCTCACTACACCTAATCCTACTGGTTTGCAGAAGGCAGTACGGAAATTGGTCTTGCCGGTTCTTAGTAGGTAATAAGGGAATATGATCCATACTCCATATATACCATAGTCGTAAGTAATTACCAGGTGTTGGGTTTGGGGCTTGCGGCTAAGTGTGTGGGACTCGGGCTGAGAAGTCAACACCTGATTTTTGGACTCAGTGAGTTTCTTGCAGAAGGTTCATAGCCTCAGCAATCTAAACCCCTAAAACCCTGAACCCTAACCCTATTGATGTGTTCAGGGTTGAGGCCCCAATTCAGCAAGGCTTCTGACGTTGTTGCGGGGTCATTTCTGCCAGAAGATCAGCTTCTGATCGCCTGTGGGTGCTTGAAAGGATTCCTCTCCTTTTCCTGATTGCAGCCACGAAAAACTCTATTGCAAGCAGGCCCCTATCTAGTGTTATCATTATTACTGTTACAGCTATTATTAGTAGTATTATTACTATTCTTATCAGTTATAGGTAGATCTGTCGTGGCAGCTACACCGGAATAGCACCAACCTGAAGCCTGAGGGTGGGAAGGTCCATCGGCAGTTACCTATTGCCAGCGGGTTCAACGAGAATCCGGGCTTTTTAGAAGCCGAAAGCCTGGATGCCCCTGATCCCATTGTGGCTTCTGCTGCTTCTGTTCTCGTTATTCCCAGTGCTACCGCTACTGCCTATGCTATACAGCTGCGGCTACTACCACTACCACCGAGGCCACCACCGCCTCTGCGGCCGCCGCCACTGCTGCTGCTGCCGCGACGACTTTTCCTATTGCTACCATTGCAACTACTACTAGAACGTCACTGAGCCGTTCCCTGCAGCCTGCTGTGCTCAAAAGCTCCCTGAAAAGTTCCTCGCAGCTTTCCTAGTCGTCATGTTCGGCTGCTTGGCAGCATCTGCGATCACATGAGAGTTCTCAAAGGCGAGGAGGTTGAGGACATTAGAGACACATGGGGAGTAGAATGAGATCACGGGGGTCCATAATGAGCATTCTGCGGCGGACACCCTATCTGCAGCAGTTCTTCTTTCAGGTTGGGGATTGGGATGACACGTTTAGGGATGTTTCAGCCGGTTCTAGCACAAGCACAGGGAGGATGAAATGCAATCAAGCGATAGCAAAAGGACTTGTGCGAGGAGGCATGTGATTTCTGGGCAATTCTGTAGATGCCCCGAAATGTGTCCGAGGAGTGAGCCTTTACTCTTCAAGATACCTCATGATCTAGGCCTTGAAAGAAAGGTGCGGGAAACATCTAAACTTCCAAGGAGGTTACAAAAAATCTCACAGATTATATAGACTTCAGGAGACTGTCTCAAGACATTGGGTTGCTATTAAGGAATTGAATTCAAATTGCCATAGTATGGGTATATAGTGCATGATAGGGTTTCCTTTGAAAAGTCATTTAATTTAACAGCAAGCCATTATTCTTGTGGCCATCCTCAGGGTTTCAAAGCAGAGCTCACGAATCCGAGTATTGTCAGGGCTGGTCGGTTACATGTCGGCTTTGTTGGTGGCTTTAAAGTTTAAAGGTATGAAGCGTCGTTTGGGGTGCGCGATTGGAGATCAGACAAGCGCGTATCACGGAACCAAGCCTTTCGTCTTTCTTGAACATGGCACCTACTTGAAGTCCACACCAGCCGCACAGTCTCACAGACGCTTCCTTGAAGCAACCGGCTACACACACGCCAGGAACTGTCCTAGAACCAGATTCAACAACAGCAGCTGTAGGGAGGTTTCTCGTTTTGGTTCTGCACTGAGTCAGGAGTAGGAGTATGTGATGAGCCCTCTTTTGAGCGTTTGGGCCTTGTGTCTTAGCATCTTGCTATCCACAATCCGAGTTCTAGATTATTTCAAGAATGCTCAAGTCGGCTACTGAAGGCCTGTCGGTTTAGCCTGACTTGAATGGGCAGGATGGGCTACAAGGCCTCACAGACTCCTTTTCCAGGGTGTTAGTAGAGTTGACTCGTCCTCAGACATTAGAAGCAACGAGGGCGACCACGGGAAAGGATGCACCTAAACCTCCCATCGACACCTCTTTGCTGAGCCATGTGAACCTGAAAACCTCTGAACATAGTCATGTAGTATCTTTTCCTCTCTGGTTCTTGGTAGAGAATGCGGGAATCTACTCCCATACACCGTATTTCCGTGTTCCCTACTAACCCCCACTAAGTGTAGTAGGATATCTACAAGAGAAGAGCTCATGCACTTCCTGAGCTACACAAGGTGACAGCAGGTTGGTGAGATTCTTTTCTCCCTGGTGCTTAGTAGGGAAAGGGGGAATGGATTATAGCATTAGGGATTCTATAGGGACTACTATAGGGATCCATTCCGCCAATTCCCTCCTAAGCACCGAGGAGTTCTTTTGTGAGCCGAGGTGGTGGAAGCATCTCTCTCTCCCAGGGCAACATGAACTCGCCGGAGAAGTGCAGGGCCTTGGATTTCAGAACCTCAGGAGCTGAGGGGTCAAATTTTGAAGGGCATGGTGTGGGGATGCGGGGTTAAGCTTGGGATTGAGGTTTGGATACATGGGTTTCGGGTTAAGGGGTTTAAAGGCTTAGGGACTCAAGGCTAGGGCTTTGGGTCCAGGCTAAGTTCTTCTCAGGGGAACCCACAACTTTCAGTGGTACATAGCCCAAGGGTGTGAATGAGCGATGTTCTTGCTTGCAGGCCGACTGGCTCTGTGAAGGTGTGAGAGATGATTCTGGGTCCTGCTACCCTCCTCTGGGTGGCCTTCCCCCAAAAACGGCCTACGTAGATGACTGTCCTTTTTCCTTTTGACAGCTACATGCGGTTGCAAGTTAGCTTTCGGAGAGGGGTAATCCTTGCAGGAATCAGCTAACTGACCCAACGGCCCAACTCACTCAGGGCTAGCTTATCCCAGGATCCGTGTCTTCACATTGGAAGGTCGTGTGCAGACCTGTGCAGTCCCAGCGGCTACATGAGGCCAAACTCCACACTCCAAACCGCATACCCCAATCCCAAAACCCTAAAACACAATCCCTGAACTCCATAATTCTTGACGGATGCCGTACCTCAAGCAGTGTACCCAAAGCCCTCAAAGCCGGTCCTGGCCACCCTGAGGCCTAACAACAAGCGGGCGGATGACAGAACGTCGGGGACTTGCAAACGTTTTCAAGGGTGCGGGTACTTGAGGATTTTGGGTCTAGGATGCTATGTTTCTTCAGAAGTCTGTTCACAACGGAAGCAAGAATGGAGCGCATCCTTCTTTTCTCCTACACCTTTCAGACCACCGGCCCATGCCATGACGAAACCCTGTGGCCGTTATGATGTCCGCGCTATGCTGGTCGGGTCAACCAAACATCCTAGCTCCCAAAGCCTAAATCCCCAAGTCCTACTGCCACGAAAGGCCAGAAATCTAAGCACCCGTAATCTAGGTCCCGGGTCTCAGCCCAGGCACATAAATCCCAAAGCGAAATGTCCTAGTGCCTTGCGCCCGAGTTCCCTCGGGTTTGCGAGACTGAGGGGTAGGGGCTCGTTTTCTTGACTAAACCCCGCGAATTGTAAAGTTGAGATTCCATTCCAGGAGGTACTTCCCCAACTTGTGTAGCTTCCAGTGGTTCTCGCTTTTTTGCCATCCCGAAGTATTCGTTGCTCTACGAGAAGGATGCCTCAGAAACGTGGCCATGAGCTTGAGCACAACCTCATATAGGCTGGTGTATGAACCCCATAAAATCCTTTCTGACAAGCTGCTGCCAGGAACTGCTTGCCCGTCAGCATTCGTATGCTGGACCACATGGTTTGGCAAGCAGTTTGAAGTGCTAGTTGAGGTGGAAGGTGGTTGGCGCTTGCTGTTCAGGGTCCGGGTTTTGGAATCTAGGTAATATAGGGTTTAGGTGGCATTTCCCGAATGAATAGAAAATGGAAACTGCTGTAGTATTAGGGCTTGCCCATTTTCTGATTGATGAACTTCATAGCTTGGGGGAAGTCGCTGCCCTTCGGAGTGTATTTGATGCATGCACTTACAAAGTCCGAGACCAGCACAATATCTCATCCCTATCCTGGATGCTGTGTCAGAAGATCTGGAGATTGCTGGGATTAGGGACCACCAGCGCTGGCAGCCGACAACGTTTGAAAAAGATCCACTACATAATTGATCCAGGCCTCCACGATCCCGGTATAATCCCCATGTATTCCCTGGGCCGCCCCATGTGGAGAAGCGCAGCTGCAGTGGTTGTCCCTGCAGCATGGTCTCCGAAGACATCATAACTGGGGACTCAATCTCCAAGCCACAGAGGAGGCACACCCAAACCAATCCATAAAGTGGGCCTTCCTGTTCAAAGCTGGGTTTAGGGTTTCGGGTGAGTGCAAATTTTCCTTTTCGGGCTTTATTGGTTGGCTGCCAAGATCAAGGTCCTCTTGGGCATGATCTGCCTATTGGTTCTTAGTCGAGAATAAAGGAGCGTACTACATTTAGTGTCTAATTCCTAAACCCTGAACCCTAGACCCTGAACCCTAAACCCTGAACCCTAAACCTGAACCCTGAATCCGAAACCCTAAACCTTAGGGAGCCTTTGGGTTATAAGCAAGAATACAGTAGGGCATAGGGGAGCTCATCTGCGAGGATCTCCTATTTAGGGAACTTTCCGCTTAAGGAACACTAGCAGTTTAGGGTTTAGGGTTCTGGGCACCCCACGTCAAATCGAAACGACTTGGGCTTGCCTACCATGGGCCATGGGCCCCATAATCAGGAGATGGCAAGTAAGTAGGGCATGCTATTGGTGAGACGCTAAATTCAGGCCAAGGAAAATGCAACATTGAAACCAAAATTTGTAGGAGGTCCACTCCCCACAAATCACACAGATGCTAGCAAATCTCTTGAACTTGAGACCTATTCGGTGCATTCCCCTATGCTACATAGTTCCATAGGAGCCACAAACCCCAAATTACTCTATTCCTTTATGGGGACCCCCAAAATGGTACCCCTAATTTTGTCAAGCCTTCAAGAGATTGCAGGACATGGCATACGAGACTGGCAAGCTGGCTGATGGAGAGCTTCGTTTCCACGGCACGCACACGGTTTAGGGCTTAGGCTGTGGCGGGTACTGCTCGACTTAGCATCCAGATGAAAACAACGAATTTCGTCTACCTACGCAAGGGCTGTTGTTTGAGGGCACTTGGGCCAGACTCCACTCTGTTAATTGGTGATCATCGCCCAGAAATCCCTGCTCTGAGAATTTGGTTCCATTTGATGTCGGGCTTATGATTTGCAAGCGAGACCCATGGTGTGGAGCGCGGGGTATGGTGGAGAGGTCTGAACTTGTTCCCCTACCCCAACTGTGGATTCAGGTTTGTCTTGTTGCTCTGATGATGTGTGGTCCTTCTGAGACCCTTACATATGGCACCGCGAAGGCTATTTCAAATATTCAAGCCTTTAGGACACTGTAGTGCGGAATTGCATACTTCAAGGTTCATGGGTAAGTATAAGGGGGGGATCTAGGCCCAGCCAAGTAGGTGATAAGTGTAGATATCCCCATGCATGCCAGAGCTTGGGGCCATGGGGCTTTTGGAGTTTTACATGTGGATTTAGGGCTTGGGTTCAGAACTGACTTCATTGCCTTGGCCCTGGAATTCTCAGCCCCCTTCCTACAAACCATGCTGAGCCAGAGAGGTTCTGTGCTTTTAGGTGGCATGCGTCTTCCCAGAGTCTAGTTGTTGCTTGCAGGTTGCAGCCGCGCAGCTACGGACGACGATATCCCAAACAACAATGTAGACTCAATTCGTTGCGACTACTCACGGCAGCCTCTACCCTGCCCTGATCAGAAAGCTGAACTACAGGCCCGTGTTTGAAGACTGTCTTTCTCGAGCCCTTACGGGCTTCCATATGAGCTATTGTCTAAGCTCCTTCAAGCAGGGTTCTATCGGGGATTATATAGGGGACTATTATTGGGGGTCAAAAGGGGGATACTAGGAGTCCAGACTCTTTAGACCGTAGCCCATGTTAGCTCGGGGGAGTGCAACTGTAGTACATGCTGTGTTGGCCTTCATCCATGGCTCCTTGAGGAGAAACTCAGAAAACTGTTGCAAAGACAACTGTGTCAGTACTCGCCGGCCCTGGTCAAATCTCTTCAACAACCTCACCCTGCCTCACCCCAAATGGGGGTTTCCCAAAGCTGAGGGTACTTTTGGGGAGTCCCGAGAATAGGGAGTATAGTATGCTGGGGTCCCCCTATTTCGGGAAGGTACCAAATGGTAGTTCACATCCCCAATTGGCGTGATTATGGGCTGTGAAATGATTATACCAAGCCATAAGAACAGGTCCCTAATCCCTAAACCCTACATAAAAGCAGCTCCCTAAACCCTAAACACCCTGAGAAAACCCTTACCCAAGTACGCGGGGAGGCAACGAAACCCCACCGGGCCTTGTGATGCTCCTGGCTCAGGTTGAGGTTGGAAAGGGTTTTGCAAGGTTAGGATTCAGGGGTTTAGGGTCTAGGGGTTTTGGGATTTAGGGTTTGGTGGAATGTGTAGATGTATTCAAATTCTAATCTAGGGAGTGGGGATTAGGGTTTGGGGCTTATCTTTGTCGTTCGGTTCGTCCACGTGAAGCAGTAGGACCCTTTTGAGTGAGGAGCGCGCTGAACTTTTGTTTTCCAATATGACATAGCCTTGAAGGAAACTTGATAAGAGCTCACCCACAGTTTGCACTTTCAGGGCGTGGGCAAGTTCTGTCCTTAGCCCCCAATCATCAGACCTACCTGGAACCCCATGTCAGCCCCTTTTAGACCGTATCTTTGTAGGGCTTGTTTTGGATGTCCCATGTTGGTTTTTGGGGAGGGTAGCCCTTAGCCCTGGAACATCGCAGCCGCAGGCCGTCCATGCACTTCAGGGAACGATGGCAGAGTGCTGCTTCCCAGCTTGAGGGCGTTGCATGGGCTTAAGGTTTGCGATGTATGTAGGGCTTGATGGGCGGGGGCTTAGGACGAGCTCCACAGAGAAGACGTTAAATTGCTCGGAAAGTTGTAGTGCCCGGCACTTCTTTCACGCCCCGTGCCGACAATGCCCCCATAACGTCAAAGCTATCTCTTCTACTCGTGTTTTAGGTTGGGGCCCTGTTTAGGGTTTAGGGTTTAATTAGGGTTTTGGGTGTAGGGCTTAGTAGCTCAGGGTTTAGGGCTTAGCCTTCAATTGGATTACTGGCAATAAGCCCCTTGCCTCACTGACCTTCGGGTGCCATCGGCGCGGATGCCGTAGGCTGACCCTTACAGTATGTCCTTGTGGCCCTAAGGCATTATAAGAAGTAGCCACGAGGGTGCCTGATGCTAGATGCATGTGTGGTCATAATAAGTAGCTTGTAGACAGGACATTACTCCCCAAAAGTCAATATTAAGTGTAGAGGAATAGTATCCTGGAAGGCTAGCTTTGAAATGGCAAGGCTGATGTTCAATTGGCTGGTTGCAGGGATTAAGCACGGATCAGCCCGGGCTTGCGAGGAATTTGGGGGATCATGATGAGAAATCGTAAGAGATGACAGGTATCTTGTTGATTTTCTGACTTTTGTTGTTTGAAGCATGTTGGTTCTCTCAGGGGTGTTGGAAGGGAAGGTAAAATCAATCCAAGTGGCAGTTGAGGTGTCATCGCTGTCTTTGAGTCCTATTGTGTTGATAAGGTTTCTTCATTCTACAGAAGTTTGGAATAAGTAATCGACAGGACATCCAATGCGAGTCAGGAATTTCCTTGATTTCCCAGATGCCAGTGTTTGGAAGGTTTGATCAAGAAGCTTACACAAGAGTTTAAAGCAAATCAAGCTCGAATCAGGCATGTCATGTATCTAGCTGAAGAGCACCCTCTCTACTGGGTTGCTGTTAAGGAACTTAAAGTAAGTTACCATAATGGGTGTGTATATATATAGTAATTAGTATGATTTGCCCAGAGTAAATCTTGAATGAAGTTCCCTTAGAGCAACCTGGTCTAAATTCTTCCTCGGGCCGGGGAGTAAGGAGGAGTCGGGCTGTAGGAATATCAGGAAGTACTTTCTTTGCGAGTAGAATCTGAAAACCCTGCACCCTAGACCCCAGAAACCTTGACTCGTGAACCCTAATTAAAGACTAGACAGCCCAGACAAGTAAGCCTAACTCCTCCAACCTTGTTGTAATATAGGAATTAGTTTCCGTTGTATTTTCCATTATCCCTGTATTACCCGTATGTAACCCATACATAACCCCAATATAACCCTCACTTGAGGGATCCCTGGCCATGTCAAGAGACTCACAATGTGTTGACATTCTTCACAGACGGCTTGGTTGCGGCCGAAATAATTACCAATAGTATGGTTCCATATTCATTATCTAATTATGGCCGGGTACCTCAAATGGACCTCAAAATGATATTGGTAATCATTTAGGCCCCTTTAGTACGTTAAGTTGCCATGATACGGATGCACAATACGCGATAGGGCTTCCTGGCATTAGTAAGCATAAGTTCCCCAACAACAACCCACTCGGCCCCGGATCCCAACAGCCTGAGCCAGAGCCCACCGTATCCCCTAAGCGAGAAGTGCAAGACGGTGGATACAAAAAAAATGCATGACCCTAAACACCAGATACCTTGGAAAATTGTGGTATTGTTGTAGGCTAAGGTCATGCAGGTTGTAGTATCAATAGTATCTCAGGGGATTCATACGGCAAAGCTGTGTGTTGGATATAGGCTGACAAGCCTTGAACACCTTTGAGAGGTTGATGGCTTGTAACTGCCCCAATATCAAACACCATTTCTCGGGGTTCTCTGCCGGAGGGCCTCTTTTTTACTTCAGGATTACACATCTGAGCCAGGTTCACAGTTTGTGACGGTACAAGCCGCATCCGCGCTAAGATCTACGGCGCAGAGGGCGAGCAGGAGCGGGTAAGGCATGCTGCTTATGGAACTTCAGGAAGGTTACCTGAAGGTGATTTAAGGGGTCCCCAGTATAAACCTCAAAATATTCTGACCTTCTTTATAGACCGTCCAATAGGGGGTAGGGTTAAAGGTTTAGGGTGGTGTCTTTCTTGGATGGCAGCAAGGTTTGACCGAGATCTCTCGGTTTACTGATGAGGGTACTGGGATATGCTGGCAGAATTGACAAGAAGATTTCGGCAGGGTTATGCAGGAGCTACATAGGTATCTACCGATTGTCATAAGAACAATATGGCAACCTCAACGCGCCAGATTAGGACCCTATGTCCGTAACGGCGATCTGGTCACAAATTTTGGAGGATTTCCCACTGGCTGGGAGACTTCAAAATCAGCATCCCCGGCATGTGAAAGCTCGAAAAAGGAGTGGGACCTGCAGGAGATTAACTAGTGGACATGAGATAGACCCAAGAGCCACGACTTGCGGTCTTTAACCGCAAGCTGTGACATAAACTTATTGATTACGGAAACCCCTCTGCATGCCCAGGGCACGCGCAACAATACCCTCATGACACCGTACTTGGATGCCTTGGAACTTTTCTACTCTGTCTCAGTTGCAGTGTGTTGGCTACGGTTTGTTTAGGGATCTGCCTGCGCCTTGAAAATACTTAGCTGTGCTCCCTGAAGGTAACCATTCCACCCAAAATCAACTTTCAATTTACGTGGTTCTAGGAGGCACAGGAGTAACCTGCAACGAGGCCTTTTTCGTAGCGGTCGTTCTGTTGAAAGGGCAGGCCCCCCCCCCCCTCCGCGCCTATGGATATCCAAAATAGCTGCCACACCCGAGCGCTCGCAGCGAGGAGCAGGTGGTCAAGGGCCTCACTGCTGGCATGTGGGTCAAAAGCTCGGACGTCGTGCCGCTTATGACCCTGTTTGTCGTTGGTCGTAGGTACACTTGCATTGTAAATTTTGTGGCAACAGTTCGCACAAAGCTTCTCGGTAGGGTGAGGGACACTCTGAGGAGCTCACTTACCAGCTCCTGCGAACTTCGAAAAGCATGGTCAGCGTAGATAATATAGGGATTGCAGGGTTTGTGCTAGCTGTATATAAGTCCTGCGTCGGATGACGGGAAACTGGTACGTCCAGAGTGCTGAACAATTCGCATGTGCTTTCACATTCCACACATTCTAAACCCTACCCAGACCCTCCTATGTAGTTCCTTTTTGGGTTCCATATCGTAATCCCTCACAACAGGCCATAACAAACCCAAAAACGAACTACACAGGAGCCCTTGGGTAGGCCCTAGACTCCTAGACCCTGAGGTCCGCCTCTTGGGCCACTTCCGCTCCGCACCAAGCCCCCACTTCTCTGACACTTGGCTATGGACCTTGATTTTTTCGCGGCTTAGTTGATCCTTTGAAGGGCATCCCTATTTTCTGGTGTGTAACCCAGACCCCTGATTCATAAACCCCCTCCCTCCACAGGCACTATAATGGGGATCCTAATATTAGGGACCTTAAAAGGAGGGGTTTTATTAATCATGGGTCTGCATTCTCCTTCTGCCCACCCCAAGTTGTGGAGATTCCCAGGTTGGCCATATTGGAGTTTACACAAAGAAATTTTACCACCTTGCTGGGTGTCAAGGCTTTATGTTGAGGGTTCAACGCGAAAAGGGAAGGGCAAAGGGCATGTTCTTGGCATTTTGAATACTGATGAGTTTGGAGCTTCTACCCTAAAACCTAAACCCTTAACCTCTAATCATGCCCAACTTGGTTCCCTGAAGGGTTCGCAAGCTCGATTTTTTAGGGGTTGTAGAGTGTATAGGGGGCGGGTGGTATCTCCACATACCCGTATCAAGGGCAAAGGAGTTTCGCTTAGAGGAAAAGGCTCAGACTTCCCTTCTCATCCCTGAGATCCCCGAAGAGCTTTGCCAGATTCATGATGGTCATGACCCACGCCCAGGTCCCCGGGTAGAAGCTGTCTTTCTGGTAACCCATCGTCATTCTCTTGCTCGGCATTTATAGGCTACAACTGCAGGTCGTATGTTCATTCCAGATGGAAAGGAAGTGCACTAAGACTAGGTTCTTCGTACATGCTGGATTGAGGAGTCATCCTGAAGCTCGACGTACGCATGTCAATGTGTTTGTAGCTGGCATCTGCAAATACAGCAGGAGAAACATTAGCTCTGGGTGCCGTCGACAAGGTTGAATGGGTCCTTAATGGACCAGCTGATACGAGTTGGGTTGAGCCTGGGGAAGTCGAGGAGTGCTATTGACGGGAGGAGGTTCCTAGATTCTTTGGCCCTAAACCCTAAACCCCTAAACCCTAAACTTGCAGGTTAGCATCATCCGGACCATGGAATCAGCCCCTTGGCCAGCTGTTTGGTCACCAGCCTTCACCCTGCCTTCTCCCAAGATTCCGCGAAAACCAGCTCCTATCCCATATGAGCTAGATTCTAAACTCCTTAAAGAGGGTTATATAGGGGAGTACTCTAGCCTAGGGGTGGACATAGGGGCGCCCTCTTGTAGTTTAGTATCGTCCTTAATTTAGTCCCCAATAAGCAACCCATGTGCACGAATTTACTTGGGAAATATTCACATAGTCCCTCAGAGTCTGCTACTTGTCTGGGGGATCCTCATAAAGCCTGAAGAATGATAAAACTCTGTCCAGGAAAGACTTACTCTATTCGTGTTTTGAAAGTGCAGGCTTGTAGGGACTCAGGTGAAGGGTTCGTGGTGGAGTTAACTTTACTAGTTTTCAGTAGGGAATCAGGGAATATCACCCCTATATAATCCGCATGTGATATCTTCCTTTCTTCCCCAGTAAGAACCAGGAATCAGGAAGTAACAGGTGTAAGGAATGCATCAAGCCGACAGTGTCTGAGTCAGGACGTAATTATGATTCGTTTAGGGTTTCGGGCTTAGGGCCCAGGACCCGAGGCATTCAGAGCCGGCGAGGAATGGGTTGCAGCACTGGTGCTCTCTGCGGGGTTCCTGAATGCTAAACTTTGGCCATGCTCCTAATCAC
The DNA here is from genome assembly GCA_905231905.1 of Symbiodinium pilosum. Classification (NCBI taxonomy): domain Eukaryota; class Dinophyceae; order Suessiales; family Symbiodiniaceae; genus Symbiodinium; species Symbiodinium pilosum. The sequence continues at coordinate 52,997 of CAJNIZ010021580.1, forward strand.
TTTTCCAAGAAACCACTGTTTACCGAACCCTGCTGAACTTGCAGAATCTCAAAATGAAAGAGTCCATTTGATAAAGCCTGACAAAGCTCTAAACCTTGACTCCTATGTTGGGCTGTGAGATCCCTGAACATACTATAGTAGTTTGCAATTTTCTTTTTCATTATCCCAATATAACCCCAATATAATCCCTATATATACCCCATAATAATCCCAGTTTCCATTTCATTTTCCATGTTCTTTTCCATTTGATTCTCCATCATAGTAGTTTCCATTTTCTTTTCCATTATCCCAATATACTATTGTGGGGCATGAGCCGACTGCGGCTCAAAAGTAATCCCGTCCACCCAACATAAAACTCAACACCGCGCAATCCTGTTATGAATATAAGCACGTGATGGGTTTAGGCTTATATATAGGGTTTAGGGTTTAGGGTTAATGTTGTTCCTCTAGTGTATCATGTCTTGGGGAACGTGTATGATTAGGGAGTTCTGGCTTTATGGTTGCGGGACAGATTACGTATCAAAATGGACCCTCTCAACCGCAAGCGCATGGCAAGGCAGATGAAATCAGCCACCATACAATTGAGGCGCCAGCTGCACCATGCCAAATTCAAGCGGAGTCATGGCTATCCTTTAGCTTACCTTTGGTTAGCCGGCAATGAAGGAATGGAAAAGAAAATGGAACCTCCTATAATTCATTCCTAGCTAACCAAGGGTAAGTCAAGTGTTTTGAAAGGTTCCCCTCTGTAGGGGTCGATTTTAGGACACCTCGTGCCCTGCGAGTGCCAACTTGGGCGAAAGGTATCATAAGCCCAAGCGGAGCAGCATTGTAGATACCAGAAGATTCATGCCAGGGAGATGTAGGTTCAGCAACCCTGGAGTAGAGGTTGTGGCTCAATCTCTCGTCAGCATGTTTTGCTGGACGCTACTACAGAACGGATACGACTAGCACCACGGCCACTACCATAAGCACCACTATGGCGATGTCATGAGCATATAAAAAAAACTGGACAGCGGTCAGCTCAATCCTGGTAATGCGCTTGAAGCAGTGCAACTCAACATGTTGCAGGCACTGGAAGGAGATGGTCAAGCATTGCCTTTCTGAGTAAAGGGGTGGCTTAAATCACAAAAAAAAGAGCTGCCCAGCATGATCGCCAACTTGGACAGGGCAAGGGGAAAGAGGAAGGGCTGCTTTTGACTGGGACGATTCAAGCGTCGTCGTCGCCGCCACCGTGACGGCATGTCACCGGTGGCAGAGGCGGCGGGTGCAGTGATGATGGCGGCGACGGTGGCGGGAGCGGTGGTTCCGCTAGTGTTGTTTTTGATGCTGGTGAGGAGTTGCCTCCTTCGGTTCCGACGAAGCGCAGGTAGACCACCTCAACGAATGAGGTCCAAGGAACGACTTCGCCCATTCGTCACATTCGAAAGCAGCACGCCCTCTGGGTCCTATCCTAACACAGGGGACATGGCGGATAGTGTCCCCGAAGATCTTTCCGTGTGCTCATTTTTTTCTGTCTCAGAAATGTCCGGGCGTAGCTCAAGCCACTGCGGTCTGCTTGGTACCTTGCCATCCGAGCTGTCCTCGAGCAATTTGGGTCGTGCCATGTGCGGGTATGATCGCCCTTGAGCAAAGCAACAATCTTGAATCCCAAAACCCATGCCAGAGTAGTAGATACGTTAATCTTCACCGTGTAGGGAACAGCACGAAGAGTTGTAGGGGTCTGGTTTGAGAGCACAGGATTCCATCTTGCCGAAAGAAGGGTTGTTCGACTGTTCGGTACTATTGCTGTTGTTATGACAGAGTACGAAGCTTCAATAGAGTACCAGCGTGGTGAGATCAACGTATCCCTATCTTGGAGTCCTTCACGATCCACAATAATTAGTTTCCTCGCGGCTTTTCAGGCCAGGTCCATGACCTTTAAGCCATATGTTTCCCTGCAGAGAATTGACTCCAAGCATTGCTAACACCGATTAATGCCCGAAGTCCAGTCGTAGTTCAGTGAGCAGAGCTGAGCCAAAGAGTTTCAAATACCGTCCAAGAAGAACTCGATCACCTGCATGCGCAGGTTGTCCATGCCGCTTTGAAAAATCTCCAGCACAACGGCGGGGTTCCCAGCCATCTTCTGTGACCGACGAGTTCGGAGCCTTATAGCGGAAGTCTAGAACTGGGCCAATGTCACGTTACGTTGCGAAACGCAGCAGCTGAAATCACAAAGACGCGGGATTACGAAAAGCATCTGCAGTACAGAGCAAGGGTAGAAATGGAGCACCTTCTGATAGTGAAGTACAGTATGGTCCCTGAGCTGTGCTCGAATGGAAACACGCGTCAATCACCACCACAAGGCGTATTGACCAGAGCTCATATGACAGGACGTCCATGGTTTTACGGAGGAGGGTTTTCTACAACCTGTGCTTACGATAGGTCTGTAGAGGCCAAGAAAAGTTCGTAGGTAGTTGCAAGTCCGGGCATGGGTCGCTGCAGCGGGTTGTATGCATTGCACTGATATTCATTAAAACATCATGTACAGCTGCCCTTGATTGTATTGCCCAGCACGCCGTGTTGCAGACCCAATCCCCGCCTTCAAGGTAAATTCCTTCCATTAGGCTAGGTTTCTTAACGCAATCTTCGGAGCGCTTCTGTCGTGGAAGGGCCCAAACCGGCCACCAAAACCTGAACACCCCCCACCCTCAAGCCCAACCCCAAACCCCAAAGCCCAAACCTAAACACCCCACACCCTAAAGTAGCTATTTGAAACAATGTGGAAGTTTCCACGAGTATGTAGGGGAACCCCTGATGTACCCCAATCAGTACCCCAATATATTATAGTCCTTGTCAGAGGTACCCCGAAAGGATTTCCAGTTAATGGAAGCCCCCCACAGTCCATCCCACAGGAATGCGCCTCGAGCCGCCTCAGACACCGCAGCCCAAGGTCACCAGGCAGGTGTAGGTTTCCGCCAATGTTTAGGGCTTAGGGTTCAAGGTGTAGGATTTGCACAAGGAATCATTGTCATCATCATCTGTTTAAAGTAGTCTCATCAAGAATAGAAGAATGAACGCTTTGATAAAGGAGCCGTAATAAGAAGATGAATGATTCCATAAGTGAGCACGAGACAGCTGTCACAATCTCCCACAACCAAGCTTTCAAAGGTTTTGGCTGTTTTTTTCACTGCGCTGGATGCTACCACTTGGCCTACTTCCTTGACCTCGGGTGCGCGGGGATAAGTCAGTGTAGGTAGAGAGTTTAGGGCATGAGGAGCAAGAGGTTCGGATTTCGAGATATCAGCTGCTAGGTCTAGTTAGCTGAGTGGCTCGAGGTATGTATGTCTACCCTGAGCCCTCATAAACATATAAGCCGCTCAATTAAGCCCTAAACCGTAGACCCTAAACCCTTTGACTTCATCTGCGCCTTGGCGTTACAGCTCGAACGCTCGCCATCTATCTTTTCGACTTTGAGGTCAGCAGATCATGTACTCAAAGCTTCCTATCGCTTAGTCAAACCTTTGTTTTCCGTAGTTGCGAGGTCCGGCGACATGTCGGAAAACCTAACTAACCCCAAACCCTACCCTAAACCCTAAATCTTGGCAAACCCTAAACCCTAGCCCTAGCAAAGCCCAAGCGGGAGGGCTGGGGCGGATGAGCCGATGGACCAGGGAGTGTCACTTGATGGACAGAAGGGCCGCAAGAGGGCTTTTGATTTTACCTAGGTCCAGGCGGCATTCTTTTTCATGAAGAATTTCTCTATTGTTGTTGTCTTTATGAGGAAGCTGCATGCGTGAACGATTCTGCGAGCCTTTGAAGAAGGGTTTTGGATGTACATCAAGCTCTAGGTAAGGGTTTAGGAGGGTTTAGGGCTTGGGAGATTTTGGGTCTTGGGAAGGTTTGGGTGTTTAGGGCTTGGGGCAAAGGATTTGTGGCTTGTTGTTCTGGGTCATCCTCCTTAAAACCCTGAGGAAATTTCAGCCTGACCGTTGAGGAGGGCTTAAGGTTTGGGTTTGTGCGTTCCTTGCCCAACCTGATGAAGCGCATCCCAAGCAAAGGGAACCTTGTTCGGCTATACCTTTGGGCTCTAACTAAATCCTCACCTGGTGGTTAGGGAGTGAGGACTTGATTCCTGTAGTAGTCCCTACACAATGCCCCGCCACTGTCCCTGTGACACATTCTCCCTTCCTCCAATATGTATCATGGAGAGCGCCCAGCCTTCTTTCTTGCCAACCTACCAGACATTTCCATCCAAGCACCAGCGTTCTGAACTGTGCATTGGACGTACGCTAGGGCGGTTTCTCAAAATGGGAGGCCCCCTTCCTTGTCCGTGTTCTTGCCTGGGAATTCAGGACCTTCAGGAAATACGTATATAAGCCTTTTGTAAGTCTAAATGGTATGGAGATGACAGGGCTGGTAGCCTGAACCCCAACAGTATACAGAACAGTTGCCTTTTGGGCTATACTTAGGGTTTTTGGTGTTGTCTTTTTTACCTACTTTTGGGGTTCAGGTAGGGTTTAGGATGCCAGAGGGGGAGGGCAGGGAACAGGTTTCTCAAAGGGAAAGCATGCCAGGGACGGATATCGGATATCTAGAGAGAGTACAGCCTAATGCTCCCTCCTCGTACCAATGGGTCTCCCAGAAGCTAATCATGAAGATTCGCAATGTCGTTCAATCCTTTTACTGGAGGGGGCATGTATTTATTCTGAAAGGGCTTGGGACTCGTGGCTCAGGTCCCTGGATTACCAAAGTAACCTCGCGAAGCTACAAGTAAACGGCTTTGCAGGTAGTGTCTGGAAGCCGTGACTCCGAGACAAACTTGTTAGAACATGTTACTGTTCCTGATTGCTTGGATTCAACAACCCTCACCCAATGTTGATTATCCCCCCGGGAGGACCGAGATAGGGATGGGAAATGTAACATTGCGGGCATTCAAGGGGCGAGCTTTTTGCATTGTTTCATTGTTGCGGGGCTCTTTCCCTTGCATGCCAAAAGCCAGATGATAACTAAGCATTACTTGAATGTTCCGCGATTACAGGATGAACCGAGCTCCCCCAAATTAGGTCATGACTGTGTATGGTAGTTGTCCTACCTCCAACCCCAGTTAGCACTACCCCTTAACCCCCCTTAACTCCTAAACCCAACTCCTAAACCCTAAACCCTAAGCCCCAACCCCTAAACCCTAAGCCCTAAAACCTAACTTCTAAAGCCTAAACCCTAAACCCCCAACTTCTAAACCCTAAACCC
>CAJNIZ010021580.1:58317-79594 GCA_905231905.1 Symbiodinium pilosum
GGGTTTAGGGTTGGGGTCAAGGGGTTGGGAGTTTTGGGCTTGGGTGTTTTGAGTTGAAGGGTTTAGGGCGTAGGGGAGCCAATGGCATCAGGAATACTGGAGAATCAAAGAGAAGCTGACGAGGAAAGCGGGCTGACCGGGATTATGTACTCCGGAATATTTAGCAGTAGTATCCTCTCAAAATCCTTTTGCATTGTCGTATAATGTACCCCTGAATCCTATTCAAGTGGATTTGGCCCCAAAGGTGAGTGTTTAGGGTTGAGGAAGGCTGTTGCCTCAAGCTCTGCCGCTGACCCTAAACCCATCGTTGACCCTTGCAACAGCCCATGTGGGAAGTGGCTGCCCTCTACCAGGAAAAGCGAGGCTTTCGCTAAGCCCTAGAAACCGCCTCCTAATCACCATAAGGTAGTTTCCCAAAATAGGGGACCCCCCATATAGATCCTAATATATTCTAATCCTTATTATGGGGACCCCTGAAAAAGGGACCCCTGATTTTTGCCCATAAACCCCCTGTCTCCAGACCTATTCGCAGCCCGAGCCTTGAACCCTTGGCATCCCTAAGCTCTCTTTTCCCTTTATCCCCCTCACTTGGGGCATTCTTGAGCTTGCAGTTGGCTGTGTGACTATGGACAGAACGCACTTGACATCGCTTGTGTTTGCTGAAATGTAGGGACAAACTGCAGGGGCAATCCCTCGTGTTGCGAAAACGAGCTTTTGATTCGACGTGCGTCGGCCGTGGTTTGATTCCTTTCCTGTTCACGATGCTACAAACAGGACCGCAACAGCATCAGTGACCTACAGCTGACTGTTCAGGCCGCCGGAGCAGGCAACGAGCCGCAAGGTGAAAGGTCAGGCAACCTGTCGGGCCGTGAAGTAGCAGGTGCGACAAAGACACCTTCGCGCGCTGAGCCAGTTGCAGATGGCGATCACCAGCAGCCCTAGCAATGATGTGCCAGAATAGGTTGGGGCGTTGCCCGGAAGGCGCGGCGCAGGCGTGGAATAGTTGCGTTGACAATTTGGACTGCTGGGTTGGAGGCAGCACTCATCAAATGTTCATGCATGCCGCGCTTTGGAGAGCGTACGTGCAAGGACACAGTTCGCGCCTCGTCTGCTTCCCGGAGGATCTCGCAACAAGGAGCCCTTGCTGGCAGTGGCCAGTAGGATTACAAACCGGAAAGTTCTTCCCCTGATGTTCTTGCTGATTCAAGAAGTGTGAAGTCACGAGCAATCCTACACCAACCTCAGTCCAGATTTTCGTAGACAAGGTATAGTGGCGCTCTCGAGAACAGTACTGACAGCAATTCAAATCCCCTTGAAATCGCCGCACGAAACTCCTACAAAGACATTGGTGGTCGTCCTGATTTTGCCGCTTTGGCCCGGCATGCCAAGTTCGAGGCCTAGTTTTGAAGGTACCTTGGAGTCCCCTATTTGAGAGCCCACTTCGGGTAAGCTTGACAGACAAGGCAAGAAGGCCAAGCCGCGATTCTCCAGCACAATAGGTCTGGCTCCTGCAAGAACCAAGCATCAGACCAATCCCCTGGCCTGGGCACTAGTCCACAAGCGTTTATTCCTTATAGTCAATGATAAGTCGTAGTTAAGACTCGAGACATGAATCCAAGTCTCCAAACTTACATGATAACCCATACTTCCGGGGTAGCTCTGCGGCCTTACTGCTGGATCCTGGAACCTTTAAATTAGACGTATATGGTAGCTTCCCAAAAAAGGGACCCCAATAGAGGCATCAAAATACTTTTGCCCTTCTTGTGGAAACCCCCACAGAAAGTAACCCGAATGTTGGGAAACTCCCATACATACATGCTAATTCGTCTTTGGCGCCATATTGGGTTCCATCTTAAAGCTCGTGGCCCTGGGGTTGGGCTCCCAAAACAGCATGGTTAAGGGTTTATGGGTTGAGGGTTTAAGGTTTATGGATTTAGGGTTTAGGCTTTAGCGTTTAGGGTGTTACTGTGAAAAGGCACACTCTACAGGAGTGGTACGTCACAGGTAGGATGACGATACTCATGGAGCCAGAAGACCTGGATCCTTGGCTTGAACTTTGCAACCCCAGAGCCACTAACGAACCCAAGCCATCTAAAGCCCACATCTTGACGGTGTGAGCTTTAAGGTCGGGGCTGAGGCTTCAGCCTCAGCCCATCCAAAACCCTGAAGTGTTTGAAGCTTCAGCGTGGCAGGTGGATGACGAACTCACCCAAAAGCTGCTCGGTCAGCATAGACTGGTCAGTCATGACCAACTTCACTTGAGCAGCGTAGGCGGGCGGTCGCTGGGTGGCTAGCACAACCTTTTAGATATTAAGCGGGGGTGGATGCAGCGGGGGCAGTGTAGCCAGCGTGGGCGTTTCGCGCGGGCAGCCTCGGACGAGCATGTCCTTGCGGCAGGTAGGCAGGTATGCCTCGCTAGCGTGCAGGTGACGCAGGAGTTTCCCCAGATTCGGGATGCCATTTTAGGGATCCCAATAGGATGTTGGGGTCTATGTTGGGTCACCATATTTTGGGAAAGTACCATATGAGGGGCCCAGCTGGAGGCAGGCTCTACATCACTTTTTGGCTTGGAGATCCAAAGCTACTTTAAGAATTAGGGGAGGGCTTATAGGGGCTATATAGGAGTTATATAATAGCTTTGAAATTGATATCTTCAGGGTTGCACAGGTTCCTAACATTGGGTCCCTTTAAGAGTGCAGGCTGTTATACTCGTGAGGACCATGTTCCAGTGTACCTTGTCAAATTGTCCACATTGATAGTTTGAGCTTTAACGCCCACTCCTGTTTTGCCTGGTGGGTTTGTGTTTTCTGTCTTCTGTGTGCATTAGTGTTTCAAGTTGCTAGGTGAAACCTGCAGCAGCTGTCTGCTTTGGAGACGGTTGGAGAGCTATGCGGGGTGTGGTGCTGGCAAGAAGGGCGAGGCCTTAGGGCTTGTATAGCATTAATAGTAAACATATTCTTATAATTGGTAGCCATTATAGTGGGCGGGACCATGTTATGCCCGCATCCATTCTACGACGGCATCCCTTCTACCTGGCTCGCCCAGGGCAAAGGAGTTAGATGTATCTTCATTTCGATCAGTGCAGCAGGTGGTGTCCAAACCCTACATTCTATGTAACCCCTTCTTCTTCTTAGGGCAACACGACCCTGAACTCTGTACCCTTTATCCCTTTTCAGAGAGAGGCTTCCCGGGCAGGCGCGCAGTCCCGCACTGGAGGCCAGCTGGCTGTAAGTCGGGACGGGAATGAAGGGATCGACACAGACACGGAAAATACTATTTTCTTGGTAATTACAGGGACTACCATAAAAGATGGAAACTACAAAATTTTTGGGGAGTATAGGGACTACCATAGGGATCGATTCCTCCATTTGCTACTCACGACGAATTAGGATCATCATGATCCTTCAGCGAGTTGATCGTGCGCAAGGTATGGGATTCCATCTTTCAAGTGTTTCCGTTGTGTGTGTTTGCACTCTATTCGTCTTGTTTGGTTTACTTTGCATTTGGGACTTGGGTTTGCAGCTCCGTATACTTTCGTGGGATCTCGCAAGGCAACATGTTTTGGGGATGCGACCGTTTTCTTGGGTATTTTGGGAGGCCCAAGAGTCGACGGGGTCATAGAGATGTTAAGGAATCTCTAGTAATGATACTGCAAGTTCCATGCTACCTTTTGGCGGGGCTGTCAAGGGCTGTTGAAGATCTATTTGTTGGCTCCTTTCTGGAAGTTGAGCCCTTAAATCCTAGACATCTTGGGGCGGGATTTTCGATAACCATAACATCAACCTAGGACGCTTAAAGCTCCTCTAAACCCTAAACCCTAAGTGTAGAGCTCACTGGCAAAGGCTTAGGGTCAACATTGTTTGGTTTTCATGGCCAGTCCTAGGAATACCAAACCAACATGGCGATGCCAGAGTCCGACCCTTCTTCCAAACAACTCCATATGGGGGTTTCCCCAAATTTGGGGTATTCTGTTGGGACCCCCAGAATAGGGATTATAGCATTTTAACTTCTATATTGGGGTCCCCCTATATTCCGTGAACTACCATTTCCGTATCCAGAATAATGAAGGACACTAGTCTTTTTGGGACCCCTTTGGCAGTTTGTTTGGGGGAGGCAAGCTATCTCTCTGCCGTACACTGACCGTCATCCATAAGCTCTGCACCCAACACCACTTGAGCGAACCGAGCCCCTCAGCCACAATGCGTCGGCTGTCGGGTTAAGAGTGGAGGGCCATTGCAAGAGTCCATTCTGGGGGGTGCGGAAGACGCTGGCTACTTTGCGCGGGCGATGACCTAACCCATTTTCGAATGGAGCTTCGCTAAAATGAGTCAAAGCCGTCTTACATGCCACAGAATGCTGCATATGCATGCAGTTTTGTGGACAGTTGCACAGCTGAACCGTAAGCCTCAACACCTAGACCACCCTGCACCTATGCCTTTGCGGGATTCTACAAAACAGCTGTAACAATTCTAGTCTTGACGACCGAGCACACGAAATAACAGAATGGGATGCCACTAACAGGGGGCCCAAGATGAACATGATTCTGATCCTGAGCCCGAACCCCATCCTGAACCCTAAACCCCAGCTCTGTGAAGAAGTTCGGCCAGATAATCCCAGAGCCTGGAGTTTTCTTGGTTGCTATTGAGGAACTTAGGTTAAGTTACCATAATGTGTATATTTAGTAAATAATAGGGTTCCCCCAGAAAGGTAACTTACATTAAGCTCCTTAACAGCAACCCAGAAATCAGCCTTGAAGCCGAATTAAATTCAACAGGTAATTTCATTGTAATTCTTCAAGTTCCTTGCCATTTTATGAAAACAAAAAACCTAGAAGGTAGGAGGCAGTAAGAGTAAATCGCAGTCACAGGAAGTCTTGGATTTTGTTCAGGGCGCCAACCTACGGGCTGCAATTCTTCGGTTGCTGGAGGACCTGAAGGCTCCGGGATTGCAGTTAAAGGTTTGGGGTTTAGGGGTTTACATGCGAGGATCCGAAAAACGGAGAACACCTAGAGGGGGACCATCACTATAGAACCGAACTCTGCGGACGCGGGTTGGCAGTGTGTCCGATAATTAGGGTCCCTTCAATAAGGTTTATAGTATTTGGCGTGTACGCCAGGGGGACACCTGGTTCGCAAACTCCTATGGGCTACACTTGCGGGTCTCAGTATCGCATAGGGCATATCTATAGGGGGCTGGAGAGAAATCTGCATGTTCAGTATAGTTTGGGTTCTATAGGGGATGAATTCCTAGAGGATTTCATTAAGATACGGGGCTGTGTGGTGTCGTGTCCCGTGTCAACAGCCCCCCCGCCCCCTTATATTGTCCCCTAACCGCCAGCCTCAGACTCAAAAGTGTGAACAGTCACAGGGATGGTGAGTGTCCAAGTCGCTATCCTCGTAACTGTCCTCGTTTTTGAGGCCTCGGAGGTGCCATTCTGGTAGCTGTCGTCGTTTTTGGATGTCAAAGATCTCAAGAGTGCCAACACTCACAAGGATCGTGGGTGTCCTGGCCACAATCTTTGTAACGGTCACCGTTTTTCCTGTCGCAGATGTCACAAAGGTCTCAAAAGTGCCAACACTCACAGGGATGGTGGGTGTCCTAATCACAATCCTCGTAACTTTCAACATTTTTTTTATGTCGCAAATCTAGAAAGTGCCAACGCTCACAAAGATGGTGGGTTGTCCAAATCACGATCCACAAATTGTCGTTGCTTTTGCTGTTGCAGATCCCCAAAAAGCCAACCATCTCGAGGGTGGTGCATGTCCCCCACCACCCAGACCACAGCGGGGAGGGGGAAGATCTGAATGACTTGGCAGGAATGGTGACAGTTATTGAAGGAAGACAGCCACCCACACTTCCAGGGGAGGGAGGAGGTCTGAACGTTTTCAGCTAAACATAAGGTTGACAGCTTTGCGAAAAAGCACACCCACCACACCACCGGGGGGTCGGGGGGTGAAAGATCTGAATCACTTGACAGCCATAGAAGAAAGCAAACCCACCAAACCACAGGGGAGGAGGAGGATCTGCCTGACCTCTCAAACATGCAGGTCTTGCTGCTGCAAAGTGACAGTCACGTACCAGAATGCTGGCAATTGTGGGGCATGATACCAAAACCATACCATTGGTGGGGGCTGGCCAGCACTGCACCATATATAGGGATTGTCTAGAGATGAAATAAGGTTGTGTTCATGCCATGGTAACTAGACAGAGATGTGGGGTCTCTTTTTTAGTGGTCCTCGCGAGTCTGAACATACTTAATCAAAGAGCAGTCCTTTCCCGCAAGCTTTTTGGCTTCGAGGTTGGAGTTTAGGGTGTTCGCTGGGAAAAATGTGCCTTGAACTTGTACCCGGTATTGGCACAAGACTGCCAGTCTAGTCTTGCCAGACATGATGAGCACGGAGTGGGGCTGGCTCTGGGGCTGAGACTTGGATGGTTGGAATTAAGCACCGAAGGACGTAATCAGAAGCATCCAGCTTTAGCTCCTAGGGTGATTCTTCAGGCATAAGACCTGCAGGACTTGTAGAGAACGTACTGGCAAATTGAAATCATTGCCAACGTAGCGGGCTACTTCGTGATTGGGATTCAAGCCCAATGGCTGCCGCAATAGCTTGTTCACAAGGCAGGCCGCAGAGGAGTTCTCTTTGGATGACGAGACGCATGCGTTGATTACGTACAGCATACAGATTGGAAGGGCAGAACTCCCTCAGCTTCACCACTCCTGTAGATCAATACTTTAACAACTTCGCTGCAGATGCCACCTTGCACAAGTATCACCAGGGATGACGAGCATAACACCCTTTAAGGAGTGTAGCCTGTAGCTCAGATTGTGGGGACTCTTGCAGGGAGCAATCTCCAAGGGGGTGGGATGGGAGAAGAGCCTCCTAGACGCCTTCAGGGTTTTGTTTCAGTGCTTATGGTGTTGTCTTAAGTTCGCTTGGAGCTGCGATCTTTCGCACCATAAAAGCAGCCTGGCATAGGTGTATGAGGTCTAGTGCGGTAACTCGTCACCCGTTCTCAATGAAGCCAACCTTATTCTGAGGGGACATAGTGATGAGCGAGATCAATCAGTGCACCTTCACCCTAGCCCTAGAAGCAGAGAATTGGGGCCACAAATCAGCGACCCGCAACCCCAACCAAAACCGCGCTGCAAAGGCGTCGGGTGACGAAGTTGGGATGACTTTGCCGGAGGCTGGGGCGACCTAAACGCTACAAACCCTAAACCCCTAGCAACCCTGAACTCTAAGTCCTGGAAATGTTTTAACCCTGCCTGTGGGCCCCTGATTGGTACCTGAGACTGTAAGCCCAAGTTTGGCTGCGGAATCCTTCCGTAATCTTAGGAATTATGAGGTGGTCCAGGTAGACCGCAAACAGCAAGCGATGACCCAAGTTGTAGCAGCTGCCAAGAGCAGGGTTTGTTGCGGTCTTATTATTACTACTATTACAACTGTCACTATTATTATTATGATTATTATTATTTCTATGATTACTACTGTTGTAATTGGGGGGCGGGGGGCTTTGCAAGAAGTGAGCCTGCGGGGCCGATGTCCGCCCCCTCACAGTTGGGTGTGTGTGCTTGGGGTTAGAGGATCCACTTGCCTCCGAAAAGGCAGACCCTCCCCCTAGTCATTCCTGTTTAGAAACATGTTCTGCCGCAAGATAGCCCATCTTCAACAACAAAGCTTTGCACTTGACACCCCGAAATCAGTGATTACATGGGGCATGTAGTGCTCCTCTGCACTCCCCCCGCACAGCCCTTGTGAGTCCCAATGAAGATAAAAGATTACACCCAGTCTTCGCATGCAGCAAATTTGAACGTTCGTGGGCAGTTGAAGGCTGGCTTTCCACACATGACACACATGACCTCAAGATATGCTAATGGTTATCCCATGTCATCCCACAAAACCCCACATGAAACTAGCTATGACAGTCCAAGTAGAAGCAAGGGGGAGAGCAAGCCCCAAGTGTGTCGATGAGTCCTGCAAACTCTGGGTGGCGGCTTTCAACAAAGCGCTCAGTCGCTCTTCTGGACGATGCAGCCCTATATGCTATTCCAAAACCTCCAAAGCTGGAGGTCTCAGTCATAGCAGTACTCGTAATGTTAATGACAATAGTAAGCGTGGTAATGTAAGACCATACCAGTAATGATAGCAGCAATGATAGCAATGGTAACTCTGAGCCCGCATGCTCCGCTGCGCGAGCACCGCTATCGGCAGCAAAATGAAGGTTTTGTTCTGGGAAACGCTGAAATCCCGAAGTGGTGATCACAATCACACATAGCCTGTTAGAGAGGAGGGATTTCTTCGAAAAGTTCTTACCAGTTGAGCCCCTCCCACGTGGACGGCCTGGAAATTCTGTTTACGGGATGCGCACGCGGGTTGCGTAGAGGGCACATGTGCATGCATGGGTTTCCCGAGATTAGGGGTGTCATTTAGAGGGGGATATAGGGGTCATGTAGGGGTTATATGGGGATATGTAGGGTTTAGGGTTTCCCAAAATTCGCGTCATTATGGTTTGGACATGGATGCTCTGTTCATCGGACCCAGTAAACGGCGAACGTATTATGCTTTGGGCATGGATGCTCTGCTGGCCATATTCTCTCCGGAATGCACGTTACTATGCTTCGGACATGGATGCTCTGGTCACCGAACTCACTAACCAACAGATAAACGTTATTCTGGTTTGATCATGGGTGATCTGGTAACACGCTGGGCCGAGGATCGCCTAAGCACAACGCGTGATCGCCGAATGAGTTGAGCACAGCTTCGGCATGGCTTTACTGAATACTATGACCCCTGAGGCCGAAAACGCCGAGAGCCTGCACAATGATTGGCTTAGAAGAGCAGAATCACCGCGGAATGCAGCACGAACACTACCCCGTGAAGACCGCCCGGATGCTTGGGCATAGGCTTTCGGGTTCGGTCGCTTGAATTTAAGGCTAAGGGTGAATCCATGCCTGTTGGTAGTAACCCATATGTAACCCTATGGGGCTCCTATAACATACTATTAATATATTACAATGCGCAGATCCTGCAAGCCATTGAGAAGAAGGGAGAGCAGGCCTGGCCCCGGACTGCTAGGGTTTAGGGTTTACGGGTGTTATATTGGGAATATTGGTCATTTTGGGACTAGATAGGGATACTGTAAAGATAGAATGGAAACTACTATTTAGAGTTTAGAGTTTACAGGGTTTAGGGTTTAGGTTCTACCCAGACATTCCAGATTTTAAAACGAAAAGCATGATTAATAGGGGGTCAAGTGTTTTTCTCGCAAAATTGCTTCCCGGCACAGGTCGTATTAAGTACCGTATGGCTTAGGAACTGATGGCCTCTTGCTTAGGTGAGAAGAGCCATAAACTAGACCGCTTGAAGGGTGTTCTATAAGGGATTACATAGGGGTTACTATAGGGGTTATTAAGGGTTATACTAGGAGTTCAGATTATGGCTCAAATGATGATTGTAGCTTCATGTTGCTGGTGTTTCCAGAAGTCGGGGTTCGCGTCTGCACATCACAAATGCGATCGTCCTCGTTTTGGAGAACCCCCCTCAAAAGGAATCCCAATTTGGAAGCCTGCACGTATTGAAGAGTCACTAGAAGTGAATTCAACGACATGCTCACAGATTATCAGCAGGTGCTTGTGAGACTTGGCAAAGAACCTAGCATACCTTGAGAGCCTTTGCTTTCGTGTTGGTATGGTCATCTCCAAGTCAACCTGACAGCGCAATGAGACAGGTTTTCTAAGCATACGCTTCGCAACTCAAGGAGCGTTTCATGGTGGAGTGCTTCAGCCTGAGCATGGAGATAGGGAAAAGCGTTTCAACACCCGAAGCACCGCTTTCAGGAAATTGATGCCGGGGGTCCATGCCTCATGTTTCAGGAAGTCTTTAGCAGTCCTGTCCAGTGCTTCAGAATGCAACCTGACATAGGCCTTACCACTGCAAACAAGCACATATCGGGATTGCTTGCCAAGATGGGCTTATTGGCGAGGTCCTGGTGCGAGGTTCTTGTACCGTGGAGGGATTTGCTTTGAAGCACAGGACGGGTAGAGAAACACAGCATCTCGAGCTATTTCTGCTATGGAGCCCAAAGCGCCAAAGTCCCAAGCCTGGGCTTTCAATTCCTGAGGCAAATGACAGAATAAGCTCATGAACCCTAAGGCCGAAATCTTCTACCATTAGAAGGGAAATGTGAGATGCGCTCCTCTGGTACGCCATATAAGGAGTTTGAAGACGTGCGAATCATAATGCCTTGAATTGCTACTGTACTTCCCATGTACTTCCCATTGTTGCTTGGGCTTGTTTACAGGTCCAAGGTTACAAGTATGGCCCCTAATATGGGCCCTTAGGCCTTTTATGGGGATTCTCCGGGACCCTCAAGGGTACACATAGGGTACACAGTAGGTATTTAAGGATCCCAGGGTTATGGGCCCATGCTTGGGGCCAATGGCTTCAACCTTAAGATAGAGATCTTGGCATCTCGTGGGTCAACCCTAAAGACGCAAGTTCTGAAAGGTGGCTGACGGCTTAAAAGCCGTAACTATCACGATGGATACCCTCCAGGACGACGGCGAGGCAGATGAGTGGCTTGCTGGTGGTTAGTAGGGAATAAAGGCAACTGTAGTATTTTGTAGTATATTTCAATATATTATAGTATATTATAGTATATTATAGGAACCTCATAGGGTCAGCCGTGGGCACATGATTTGTGGCGTTGGCCAGCCTGGCCAGGCACCGTACGCGCCCCCACACCGCCTCGCGAAAGTCCTGTCCGAACTGGGTCTCAATGGCAACTCCTCTCAAACGAAAACATTGCGCAGATGATGCTCACGTGCTGTAGGCAGAACATAATCGGCCCGAGAGGCAGCAATCTTTGCCGGGTAAGACGACACGAGACGAGACGAGCAGAAGTCAAAAACGTCAGACGGGAAGCAGTTTCGCGCCGTCGCAGCCGACATTGCAGCAGCGGCGAGGTCAAATTAAAGACGACGAGTCATGTTCACGAAAGACGGTACCGACCGGCGCGAGAGAAGTTCACGCCAGGCTGCCGGGCCCTGGCGCCTCGGTGTTTGCAAATCTCCCCGAAGCCCCCATTGTCGGTTCTGACATGGTGTACGTTTTGACCAAAAGAGCCTTTGTCACAGTTTTGGAAAAATCTCCTGAAGGACCTTGCCGATGGCGCGGGGCCCCTACCCACATGCCCCCTCCCCTTTCTCCGATACGGGGACTTCCGAGCAGCCGCAGTCCCAATCTAGAGTTCCCCATGACAACGAGTATTGAAGGAAGGCGGCCATGTCTGAACAATATTCGTAGTTATGTCGAACCCTCAGCGTTGTATTAGACAAACAACCAACGGAAGCACTAACGGCTGCTCCATTTTTCTACCTATGCTTTCTAGGCATGGCGTGTACTTCTCAAAGTGAGCAGGTGTCTGCCTCTGCCTTCCGCCCGCAATAATTAGCATCCATGCCCCCACCAAAATGACACCAAGATTGAGAAGATCCCATGTAGGCATGTGGAACCTGGAAAGTCTTTCTTGCCAAGACAGGAACTGAAGATGTTATTGCTCACTTGGTTGCTTCCCCCAGGCTTTCTGCAAGCCCGCAGGGCATCGATGGTTTAGCCTCTTGCGCATGATCTGCAAAAACACATCTGATCTCGGACTGCTCCAGCTAGCTAGAACTGAGCTAGGTGTACACGCACTTATAAACCATGTACAGTCTATAATCTTAAAGACTAAACCTGTAAACCCGATCGCAACCATTCAACTAATGATCTCAAGGTCCTACCGCGAGGTGTATTGAAGAGTTGTCCATTCTCAGAGAGCCCCAAGAGGGTTTAGGCTTTAGGGTGGCGAATAGAAATCCTGCATGACCCCAAGTACCTTATACCTGGACACTTCTGGTACTATAGTACATTAAGGTCATGCAGGATGTTTCTCAACAGTAGTACCATTCTACATGAGGGGGACTGTGTATGAAAGGGGGAGGGGACTATAAAAACCTAAGCTCTAAACCAAATGCTGGCGCAGACCTTCACCACTATCGATGACGACCACTGGGGCATCCCATGAGGCAGATCCTCAGTTCTGACCATTCCCTGCACAAACATAGAATCTGTAGTAATAGTAATGGTACTAGTAATAGTAGTAATATGTAGTAATAATAGCAGCAAAAATAACAAGAATACAACGGGGAATATTGATTGGCACAGATGATTTTAGGGCCCAGCCCACTTTTGGTCTCCGTGTTTGTCGGGGGCGGTATTGTTGTGCAAAACATGTGTGGTTCTCGAAGACGCCTGAACACTAGCGCTTCCGCTCTCACAACCCAAAGGTAACAACTAGAGCGGGCGAACCCCCTGGCGAACACCTGATATTCCTTCGCTGGCCGTACAGTGGTGGCTCTGGCGCTTTCTTCAGAGATGCTTGCTACAGAGAGATCACAAAAGCACTAAACTGCCAAGACTTTAAGGTCGCAGCACGTCAAAGCACGGGAAGATGATGCTCCAAAACTTTTATCTTTGGTCATTTAAGGAACTCATCAGTGGATAGCGTGCGCAGTATTTGCTTGAATATGTCTGAAGCCAAGCGGGCATCGGTCCGCCTCCGATGATTCGCCTACTCCCTAAATCCTGTGCGTTAGGAGCCCGGAAGCCCCAGGGAGTAGCTCTTCGCTTCACATTAAATAGTAGTTTCCATTTTCTTTTTCTTTTTCCCAATACAGCCCCAATATAGCCCTAAAATTACTTCAAAGCCCTGGAAGCCCTAAACCCTAAACCCTGGACCCTAGAATACTTTCAAGCCCTGGAAGCCCCAAATAGATTTACAAGCCCCGCCAAAGCTGCAGCAACTCAGGCTCCAAGGCCCAGAGCCATAGACC
Source organism: Symbiodinium pilosum (assembly GCA_905231905.1). Classification (NCBI taxonomy): domain Eukaryota; class Dinophyceae; order Suessiales; family Symbiodiniaceae; genus Symbiodinium; species Symbiodinium pilosum. The sequence goes on from CAJNIZ010021580.1 coordinate 71,192, forward strand.
CGAGACTCATGAGCTTAATACGCAGATCATGTCGACACTGCATACCATAATATGCCATATACCAGAATGTACCATAATATAGTGTAGTATACCATAATATAATAAAGAAATATACTACTCTTCAACTCTGGAGCCCTCACGCTCTGAAGCCTAGTCTTTAGATGCTGAGCCTTGAAGCCATAACAACTTGGGTTCAAAAGCATTGCCCGCGAACACCCGGCCGGGAAACACAACATGAACCCTGAGGTGGATAGGTTCCAGCGTGGCTTCTGCAGCTGAGGGCCGAGCACGGGGCTGTTTCCAGAGCACAGCACATTCAGTTTGCCCGTGCCTTTGGATTATGGGGCTTGCTAAACCTGATTAGCTAGAGGTCTGCCGTACCCCCACTGTCACTGCCTGCCGGCGCTGGAAAAAAATGGCAGCCCACATTTTGCTGTATCGGACGCTTGGAAAATATTGCACTCCAGCATGGAAGGAACACCTTCGTTTTACGGTCCCTCTACTGCAGACTTAGGTACCCCCAGCACAGTCAATTAGGGCGACAAGTGACTAGCTAGCCAGCCATTGAGTCAGAGGCTGAGAAGCAAGGCCCGGGGCAGAGTCTATACCTGGCGCGTTTGAGCCCTACGTATTCTCAAATGGGGGTTTCCCCGAAATGGGGCCCCATTTGATGCGGTCCCCAGAATAAGGATTGTAGCATTAAGGGGTCTATGTTGGGGTCCCTCTGTTTAGGGCCTATCAAGCAAAAAGAAATTCTTGGGAATTATTACTATTAATATTACCATTACTATTACTATTACTATTACTATTACTACTATTACTACTCAAAGCAGGAGCCGCGCCCGAGCCCTCAGGAGGAATCAATGCTTGCACCCTCTCGAGCTAGAGAAGAAGCAGGCTCTGGCCAGGTAATAGGGTATATATTTGGGTATATAGGGATAATGGAAAATAAAAGGAAACTACTATAATGGGTTATATAGGGTATATATTGGGTCTATTACACTTACCATTCTGGATAACACTTGCATTTCACAACATACTTCAGCGGCATGAAATAAACAAATAATCCTTAGTTGGTGTAGTCGGACCCCTTCAAGTTGTAAGACTCTGGTTTCGGGTCTTCATCGGTTATGAGATGTTGGGACTGTTAGGGAAATACACAGGCAGCCTCACGTACTAGCTTGGACATGCATGCTGGGGACTCACAACCCTGCAAAGACACCGAGACGACAGCCTTGTTTTGATGCCGTTTACTTGGGACGTAGTGCCTGGAGATCCTTTGACGCCTGTCCGGGAGGACGTAATGCCCCGGGATCGGGTAGCTTGGGAGGTGCTGACGCATTCGGTCGGTAGAACAAAAGATACAGCTCAGACATTTTAAGTTTGAAGATCTCTGAAGTAACTGAAGGCGTTCTCGCAGCACCCCGTTTCACAGAGCTACCTGCTACAGTTGGGAACCCAGAATCAAATCTGCTAGAGCTCGTCACAGGCTGCGCTGCCTTGTCAGGATGGATGGTCATGATGATGAGGAGATACTAAAGGGATTTCATACATCCCTAAGCCCTCCACTATCCGACCCCAAAATGTGCGGCTTGGGTGTCTTGGTCACGCAGAGAACTGACAACATCAGCTTCCAAGACTCTATCTGAGTGTGACTCCTTGTAGATTGGCTTAGGGTTTAGGGCATCTTTTGACCTTGCTGATCAAATTTAGCTGGGCGGTGCGTGGCATATCTCTAAGACCGAGGACTTAATGAAGATTGCGAGGTTGCTCAAGACCAAATACGCCCTAGTCCTCTGGGTCCCTGACAAGGGTTCGGCATTATGCGGGGGACCAACCCGCGCACGGACGTCGGAGCGAGCGATGGCAAACAGATTGTGGAAGCATCTACCATCGTTGTTAGTGTCCGCTAACCCCACAAACTCCTCAACCAGGTTCTTAATGGGCTTAGCAAATGTTGCCATGAATTGCTAGTCCCCAAACTGCACTGTTCAACGGCCGGGCTTCTTTAGCAGGTTTGTGCTGGAGGATTGCCAGTAGCCCTTGCCAAGAGGTTACATAGAGAAAATGGAAAAGGAAATGAAAACTACTATTATTTAGGGGTCATATTGGGGTTACATAAGGTTTCTGAAAACAACCTGACAACACAGCCTTTATTGGGCTGACATCTCTTCACAGTTGGGTTCCTACAGTATCAGCCATTGCTTTGATGGCCATTGGAGCCAGATTCCGGGTTCCACATCCGAGGACTTTGTAGACATGGTGTAGGGTTTCGGGCTTGGAGCTTAAGTGGAGCTTGGCAATCAATAGAATGGAACTCCATTGACCAATTCCTGATCATGAGGAATGTCTGGTTGCGGTTTGTTTGAGGCTTCTTGGTGGCTGCTGACAATCTTTGTGTATCTAACTAGAGGCTGAGATTCCAAGTTCTTCACATGAAGCCCGAAGATAAGATCAGCTCCCAAACCATCCGCAGATCATGCCGACACTGACTGGACCACAGATTATGCTCAGGTGTGGTCTTAAGGTTTGTTGGAGAGGTCTAGGCTACAAAAGTTCCAGGCCGTGCACACGCGACAATCTCGGCGGTTTTTTTTACAACATCCTCTTCAGACAGGAAACGTTGACAATCACGACTTCTAATGCTAAGCATTCGCCGAGAGGAGGCGAAGCCGAATTGTAGCTCAACTTGCTTCGTTGATTCCAGGATTTAGGTGTACACTTCCGCGAAACCCGTAGAAGCCTTTACGCCCTCCTTTCCTTTGTGAAACATTTTGCGAAGCCAAACAAGTTGGGCATAAGCCAGCAAGCTGGAAAGGATTGAGGTGTGTGGATGCAGAAGTCTTGAGTCGAACCTCTTTGTGACACATGGGGATGCAACTGGTGAGATGCATCTTTGCAAGCGCTTACTTACTGGTTCTTAGCAGGGGATAAGGAAATATGATCCCTATATACTATATACCCATATTCCCTATTAAGAGCCAGTAAGTTTATGGCGCGGGCGCACTTGGGTTGAGTGTTGGTGGTGGAGGCATCGCACTGGGCCGGCTTTGGTTGCGGCCTCTCCTGCTGGGACGATGCTATGGGCCGCATACGTCTGTTGCTGGGTCCCGGTGCCCATGGTTCTTCCACAACCCTAAACCCTTTACAGCATGTATGACGCTATGTGGAGTATTGGAGTAATTTGGCATGGTCTGGCTGGCCGAAAGATAGCAGGAGTGTTTTAGATGGACTTTACCCACACAAGCACTACCTCCTATTCGCCTTGTGTAGGCCTTTTGTAAGGGTGCCCACTGGGTAACTCCCCACCTGAAAATTCTTTAAATAGAAGGTGTACGCAGATTCCAGGACTTGATACTTTTGGGCACTACTTCCTTCAACAATCCTAAACGGAGCTCCCCGCTGTATGTACCCTAGTCTAAACTCCTTAAAAGGGGTTACAGAAGCGAATATATCGGGGACTACGTTAGGGGTTGTTAAGGGGGATACTAGGAGTCTAGACTATGGCTCGTAGGGCCAACCAAGCATACTTCTCAGGAGCAGGATCCCTTGTCAATGCCAGTGATATTGCTTTGCTGGACACCCCACCATGCGTCTGAAATTCGAAATTCACACGCGCGAATGCGCGGCTGCTGTGGCTTTAACCTATTGTTTCAAAACTGGGCGTTTAACACATGAAGCAACACCGCTAGTTATCGTTGAGGGGGTGAGGGGCAATTTCGTACATGACCGAAGAACCTCAGAACTTTGACTGTCAGATGCGCGAGTGTGCTGTTTACGCGAACCTGACAGAGCAGGACCCTTTGTAAACACATATGAGCCGTAGTCTAAACTCCTTAAAGGGTGGTTATATACCGAAATATTATAGGGCTTATTAAGGGGGATACTAGGACCCCTCTCTTGTCCCTTCAGGTCAGGCGACTCTTAGAACCAAATGCTAATTTCTTGGCTTCTCCAAAGTTAGGGGTGCTCTTGTAAGGGGGATATAGGCTGATACAGGGAATACATGGGGATATTGTAGGGTTTAGGGTTTCCCAAAATTAGGGGTACCTTCTTGCGGGGTCCTTATAATAGGGATTAGAGTATTTGGGGATCTATATTGGGGTCCCCTCATTTTGGGAAACTCCCATTTCAATCCCCCTAAACCCTAAGCCTGTGCTGCCTCAGCCAGGCCAGTCCAGAGTCAGGAGGCATTGGGAGCATGGGACACCGCGGCGTTCTTTAGATCCCCAATCCATTTCAGATGCAGGTTTCTCAAAAGGGGACGATGGGGACGCTAACAGACGCTAAGGGTAGGTAGGGAGTATCACCCAAGAACTACGCGCTCCGCTTCTTTGAGGCCCTAGATCCTAAAGGGCCTAAACCCTTTGTCTAGGTTGTGGGAGTCTTTGAAGGCTTTTGAAGATAAAGCTCAACATGACGGCCGAAGACCTCTAAAAGATAGCCAAGCAGGCCATTGGCTTACATACTTGGAGGGTCCCTGTAGATCTCATGTACAATGAAAGGTTGCCTCTATTTCCGGAGCCACCCTCCAGCAAAGCTCTGCAAGCAGCATAGTCATATCACGCAGATTTCCATACTAGTACGCCTAGGTAAACGAGAGGAGGATACTGCAGTCTCCTTGGGAATTGCTTTTTAATTTGTAGTATAGTATACCCCTTAGGAGTTGTTAAACCCTAAATCCTAATAATATTCTTTGCATTATAGGTCTAAGGAGACGACAGGATAAGCCTGTGGGCAGCAGCACACCACCCACCCCCTTTTCGGGAGAGTTTTCTCATGCTGTGGGACAGCCGAGAAGCCGTCAAAGGCATCTCTTACCTGCAACGAAGCTTAAGTTAATATCCCCATACATACCCCAAACTTGTATTATTATAGCAGTTTCCATTTTCTTTTCCATTACGCCCTAATCCACATCGCCGCAGAGGTGTTTGTTGATAATTATGATCTTGTTTAGCTAGCGTACGCATACAGCCAGTACGGGGAAGACCTGACGCTTGCAGTTCTGCCTGATGCCAAACCTTGTAATCAGCAAAACTTCACTTGGACTTTTTGACTTGGGGTGTATGGCTTATGATGCATGACCAAACCATGGTTAAGCATGTTGCAGAAATATTAAGCCTTGGCAATGGCATATTATTGCCCTGAAACGTTGGAATCTGATGCTAGATTTGTTATGTGGCATGTTGGCCGCATGATTACGCAATCCTACCCCAGACGACCTCCAAAGTGCGTCAACCTTTCCCCAAAGCTCTCAACGCAGGCCTACATGGGTTACCAGCAAATGCCAGCTGGTGGTGACATGAGCGCTGGGGCCTCCCAGAGTTCATGAAGGAATACTCATATGTTGGCTACAGCCCCCACCCACCAACAGTCAGAGAACAATCATTGGCGCCGCAGTCGCGGTCTTCATGAGCGGGCTTTAGTTTGTAGTGTTTATTGGGATTCAGGGTTTAGGATTGGGGTCCAGCTTTTTCACTGGGAAACGGGCCAGGGACACTGGGACAGCTTTTAAATTTTCACGGCTCTAACCCCAACACTCGTGACCTGGGTGGGATCCTACAAACAGAGTGAGGTAGGGAATCCGTTTATCTTCAGCTTGTTTGTATGGCCACTGGGCAGTTTCCTGGATTCGGATTCTTGAATCAAGGTAGCTCGCCGGGCCGGGTGTTTAAAGTCGAGTTAGTCTTCAGTTGGGTCGGTTGGAAAGATTGACGTAGTTGACAAGTTTCAACCAGCTGCAACACCCTGCACTGCAAACCCTGCAGAACACAGTCGCAACTCCCAGAAACATACCTCCCTTACGCCCACACCCTAAACCCAAAACCCCTAAACCCACATCCTTAGACCCTGATTCCTAAAGCATAAACCTTAGACCCCAATCCCTAAGCCTTGAATCCCTAAACCCTAAACCCACATCCCTTGAGAACGTAGTTGCAACCACAGTTTGCTACCAAGCTCCAAAGCTTGGAGCTGATTCGCATGCATTTTTCTACCGGTTGTTGGGAATTAGGAATTAGGGTTTACCGGTTGTTGGGGTTTAGGGCTTAGCAGTTGTTGGCAGGGAATGAAGGCAGGGGAAATAGGATTGAATTTGTATTGCTGGAGATTATGCAGTGACTACTATAGGGATCCGTGCCTGCATGCCCTACTGATAGTCAGCAATTAACTTTGTGGGACCATGGCTGGTGAGTATATTTCAGCTTAGTCGCTGTTCGGAATCCCTTCAACTCTTAAGTAGCTGTAGTAGATTTAGTTCCTGCATGGTTTTCATGTAAAAGAAATTGTATAGCAACCTAGGAAGCATGGACCCTGCGATGAGCACCTGTAAACAGAGCATGTTCCTAGCAACTACAGAGAGGTCCAGGCCCGAAACTCTGTGAATGTCATTTCAAGAAGTAGATGCTCTCAAGTCTTAATTCAGCCTTGAAAGACGTTCCGAAATCCTTTCTGTTTTTATTCGTACCTGGGGGCCCTCCCAAATGGTAATGCCACCCTTGGGGGGTGAACTGAAGAAGTGAGTTTGACGTTGCATGCGTTCCCCAAGCGTATTTTTTCACCTCGGGGCTCTCAAAAATCAAAATTTGATCCTCAGGCCCTCACAGTGCAGTATAGTCCTGTAGATCCGCCCAATGGGCAAGCTCAAGTTGCCCGTGGCACATCCTCCCAAATTGCAATAAGGGCCTTGAACCCCTCCCAAAATCTGGTTTTGCTTTGGTCCTGGGGGACTAAGGGGGGTACTAGGACTTTAGGCTATAGCTCATATGATCCTGAAAGCTTGTGAATTACAGTCACAGTAGCCGGCCTAGTCACGAGTCGAATTTCGACGCAAGCCTGCCTGGAGAGTGAATGAGCAACGAAGAATAAAACAGCTTATGCTAAGTTTGCACCATAAGCGCAAATCTTGAAGGGGATGCATCTTCTTGTGAAAGTAGAAGGTCGTTAAGGCAAAACATCAGCGTGCCTCCGCAGCGCACCGTACTCAAACAGAGACAGCGTGTTGAAAGGTCTTAGATTGGAAGCTGTTAGCGCAGACCTTTTTCTTTCTTCCGAAATTCAAACTTGTGAAGCTGAACTTCATAGCACTGCTCTGAGCCCTATGTCACTTTACACCAATGGCTGATGAGAAAGCGTTGTACTGGCACGTTAGCCCACAAACTCTCAAAGAACCGAAATGTTATATGATTTCCCCATCAACACCGAGCCCACATGTGAGAACCCCACACTTTTCGAGAGGGTTAGCTGATGCTTAAACCCTAAACCCCAACACCTACACCCTAAACCCTTAACTCACCCGGAACCCCAAGCCCTAGTGATGAGAGTCACCTGGTTCCATCATCCTGCCCCCACAGGGCATGCAACCGACGAGCGTGCCACCAGAGGCGGGGATTTGCCTTAAACCATGCATTAACAGAGACCCTTGATGTTGAAAGTAGGCAAACTGCCAGGTTTGTGTTCTGGGCTTTGTGCAAGGAATTTGGGGTTTCTAAACATTAGGGGTCCCTTGACGGGGTCCCCAAAATCAGGATAGCAGTATATTGGGTCCCAATTTTTTCAATGTAGGGTCCACTGAAAACTGCAAGGAGGTGCTCGCTAGGGTTTAAGTTCAGGATTTAGGGTTTAAGGTTTGAGTGTGGAACGTTACAGGGCCCCCCATTTTTACGGTGTTTTTGCAGGTTCTCATACTTCTCCTAACCCTAAACCCTAAACCCTTAAAAATGGGCACCCTTCGGGATGCCAGAAACATGTGGGCACTACAAAGCAATGATACCCTAAGCCCTAAACCCTGGACCCAGTTTGCATGAAATGTTCAGGGTTGTAGGAGGTAGGGTTTAGGGTTTATGTGGGAGTTTCCATTGTCACTATGACAGTCTAGGGTTGGAAGGAATGAGGACATTCGTTTCAGTGGAAGGGTTGGAGGAGGGTCCTCCACTCTCTCTGTTTCCCCAGCTTCAGTGGAAAGAGTGGAGGCCAGCTTCGGTGGAAAGAGTCGAGAGGGGTCCTCCCCACTTGTTCCCCCTCCATTCAAAGAAAAATCAGCCATTCTTCATACTTATGTGAGTTTTCGAACCTTAACCCTCCAATTACTTCCAAATGCAAATGCCTTCGCATATATAAGGCGATCGATGATTTACAGCAATCTACTATGGAGAGTATTTTAAGCTGGAAACTTTTGGAATCTCACATAAATATGAAGGGGGGACGACTTTTCTTTGAATGGAGAGGGCTCTATTCCAGTCCTTTTAGAGAAACACTGCGGAGACAGAAAAAGTGGGGAGGGCCCTCCTCCAGTCCTTCCACTGAGAGGAGCGTTGTCCATTCCATTCCTGCCAAAGTCAATGTACTGCAGCCATGCGCAGAGGGGGTTCCTTCAAGGCTTGGCAGCCTCCTGGCCTTTTGCCT
>CAJNIZ010021591.1:0-10495 GCA_905231905.1 Symbiodinium pilosum
GCGGCAGCGGCAGCGGCAGCGGCAAAACCTGTCTGCAACAGGTGTCCAGGTTGTCAGGCGAGCAAGGTACTGGGCCCTTGACTTCTGCAGCGGCGTTGCGATGGCTCGCAACATCGCAGCGCTGTCTCCGCGCAAAAATAGCGCCTGTACGGTGATGCTAAGCCGGCGATCACTGTGACATGCAGGTGACAAGGGAAGCTTGCATGCTCCGGCCGATGCGTGCCGAGCCTCGCAGAGGTTGTCTTCATCGATTCCGAGGGCACTGAGTCGACCTGATAATTCTGACACCTTAAAAAGCTAACAGCAGGACAGAGCGGCACCTTGAACGTCGCCAACGTACGAACACAGCTCGGTAAGTATCTGATCACGGCGAAGCTCCGTAAAGACTTGTAAGCCTTCTGCTGGAACTCCGCCTGATCCACGACTCCTCTGCGATAACAGGCGCTGAAACGCCCTGCACCTGCACAACGGAACGGCTTTAAAGCGATGCTGCATCGTTTCGGCGGCCCTAAGGCTTCCTGGCTTGGCCGAGCTTACTTGCTTTTGTTGTCGGCATGTTGACAGTATCATACAGCATCAGACGCTCTGTCTGAAGCGAAGGCTGAGGCCGGCGCACGTGATGACCCTCAGCTTTGCATGGCTTTGAAAAAAATGACATACCCCACCATAAGCCATCTCCCTAAGCTTCTGGCCTGATGGCTTCGATTTTTGAAAGCAACGCTTGAGCCAGCGGAGCGAACTGCCTGGCAAGGGCACTTTTCCATCTTGTCCCAATTTCTCTTGTTGCGGCGCTCATGCTACGAAGGCGGTTTGAATAAGACGGAAGGACTCCCCAGGCGGTTCTTGCACCACTGCCAGCACGACCTGCCAGATTCACTAGATTGGTCACGTCATCCCTGACGGCAGCCCGCCTTCACCGAAAGCGGTACGATCGAGCCTTCTACGTACCTGAAACTCATGAAGCAAATGTTGATGCAACTGCTAAACGTCTGACAGTTTCAAACTTCGCAGTGATTGTCAAAGTGGCGCACGGCGGAGCCTGGCCGAAGCGGTGCTTCCTGACACAGGCACCTTCTTCGGGGCCTTGACAGTGACAAGTCGTTGCAAAGTCACGTAAGCCGCGGCTCCTTTACCTGCCCTGAGCCCGATGAGGTCCCAGCTTGTCGGCGGGCAATACCACGGAGCCAGACCAGGAAGCACGCCCAGGTCCTGTCAAAGTGCACAACCTTGCGGCACCGAAGCACGGAGGGCAGCCTTCCAAAACTTGAAACCTCGCCTGCAACTGCGCTGTCGCTGTGCTTGCTGCAAAGCATATCCAAGTAAGGCTGTGCCTCAGCCTGCCAAGACTGCCACCACCAAAATGAAAACCGCACGGAATCGTGAAGCATGCTTGGCCTTGATGGCAGGGAAGCGTAAACAACCATTCAACGCCGCAAGCATCAAGCCGGGGTCGTTGAAGGATTGCTTCAAGGTGCCTGAAACGAGTTCGGGTTTGCGTTAATGCTTGAGACACTTTGGCTAGTGGACTCAAGTGAGGCGACAATCACGTGGCCCCGGATGCACTGCCCAAAGCGCGTTGGCATGCTTTAAAGCTAACGTCCCGTTGTTTGTTCCCCTTACTTCCGGCTGCCGTGCGATGTTTTTCACATTTATTTAAACATAACCGGCCATGATCTTGAGAAAAGTCCATGCACCTTCAGTTCACACAATCATGGCACAAAGAGCTTCAGGTGACACCTGTTGATCCAAGCGTATCCGAGCATGACTTGCAAACAAGTGTTGCTATTCGGACGCCTTTAAGATGCCGGAATCACGCATCCAGGTCCAATCAAACTAAGTACCTAAAAGGCCGCAGTACCTTGCCACGGCCCTGACATCACGGCTGCAGGCTTCAGCTGCAGGCTGCGGGAAGCTTTCGGCAGCTGTGACTTGCATGTGCAGATGGATCGGTTCCAGCTTACCGATGCTTGTGGGTTCTGATCCTTCAATCTGACATGCAACAGGCTGCGGAAGCAATAGCTATGCACAAAGCTGCAAATCCGATCACCTTCGTGCAGAGAGTCGTACCTTTACTTTAACTAATGCAAGCGTTTCATGGCAACTTTCAAGCGGAAAGTGATCAAACTTGTCGCAGGTGTTGTTGTCCTAACGGAGATCTTCAGCGCTGAAACCTGTGTCACCGTTCATAATTTGGCACGATCACATCTTCTAGTTTGCAACTTAGCGCGCTTGGGAAACCATGCCAGAAGCGCATATTGACTTTTTCGGAAACACCGCCTTTAATGCCGCGGACCTGGTGACATCATTTTTCTTGCCCATGGCTTGCAGACCAACTTCAAAGCTTTCATGCAAGCATTTGTGCAAGCCCTGTAAGATAGAAGCACTGGCAGACATGTCCCAGACTTGGCTTTCCTGGCTACAGCTTCCAAGTCAAAATGAAGCATATCTGGCTCAACCGCAAGATCTGCAAGGCATGTTGTCCTTCGGAGCATTCTCAAAGACCACCTGGCAGAACGTGTACATCCACGACCACGAGCGTGGCACTCTCGAAATCTGCTGAACAGGCTGTCGGAGGAATCACCAAGGCGAATTTGGCACGATCCGGTCTGTACACTGAAGGGTATGGACAGAATGTTCAGGACATATTAGGACAGTCTTTGCTGTTCAACATTTTGAGCACTTGCTTCTAGGTTACAAGTCGAATGGTAATTTCACCCATCGAAAAAGCCGACATGACCATAACTACTACTGCAAATGGTGGAGAGTGTCGGCGTTAGGGGGGATTAAGGGGTCTGCCCCGCTTGCCCCACTTGCCCCCCTTGCCCCACTTGCCCCACTTGCCCCACTTGACCCACTTGCCCCACCTGTCCCACTTCCGCCACTTGCCCACTTGCCCCGAACCGAGTGGAGCGAGTGGAGCGAGTGGGGCGAGTGGGGCGAGTGGGACGGGATTGTGTGAAGGCATGCGACACAGTCCTCACCAAGTCATTGTGCCAGAGTGTTTAGTCATCTCCACGTACATGGAAACTTTAGCTGGCCTCTGCTGCCTGTCTGGCACGAACTGAAGCTTCCACAGGTCCTGCAGCCGAACCAGGCCTTCAGTAGATCTGAGCAAGTGTAATGACTGCATGTCAGCGGTACTCCTGCGTCCAGCGATGGTGCCTCGGCCTGACTGGCATGGATGGTCAGAGGTACACAACGAGAACTCTGGATAGCCTGCGTCTCGAGGGGAGTTTCACCTGACAGGTGGCCAAGTCTTTGCTGCTATGTAAACATGTTTATATGAAGTATGTCATGTCTGGTGTACACAGCTATTTGCTTCAAGCTTTCGGCTAAGGTCACGTCGCTTAGTGCAAACATGTGTGCGCAACCGCCAGAAATTCAAAGGAACCCATGCGCCTTCCGGCCCCGGCGGTATCCGCCAGAAATAGAAAGCCACTGCCAGCACCTGGACGACGGCTTAGCACTCCAAGCACCCACTCTGACAAATACACCAAACCGGATTCAGAGCCCCGCTAGCGCCAGTCCGGCGCCCAGCTTTAGAGCCTGCGCTACGCCACCAAAAACAAGCTGTTGGTCAGTCCGCAAGAAGAAGACTCTTCCGTGCCTCTGAAAGGCGTGGCACACCTGAAGTGCCAGCATCGCCAAGTATAAGCAATTGTGTGCTTTCCTCCAAAAATTCAAGCACTTGGCCTGCAGGTTCCAAGGCTCCATGCTCAGGCTGCTTAGCATCGACCTCCGATCGCACAGCCAACAAACAACAGCAGAAGTTGCTCGGTGTGCAAAGCTGATGCCTGCTTTTGCCTTGGCGGATCACCTGGTGGCAGAACACATGCTTATTCTTTGTCTCTGAGACACCTCCTGCCAGACACATGGGCCTGCATGCCTTGCGTCAGGCATCTTTTCAGCGGGTTCTTTCCCTGCCGCGAGCCCAAAAGCAGTCTTGACGGGGCAGTGGGCTGGGATGGCGCTGAGATGCGCTGAGTGACGCAGGCTGCAAGCTGTCTGCTTTGTGTGGGTTGGCCTGGCATGCGTGGCAACGGTGCGCGTTTGGGCTCGGCTGAAGTCGGCTCTGCAGGCTGCGGTAGCTCTGCTTTCCTGCATGTCTCCAAGCATTCGCCCCAACACATATCACGGAATGGTACTTGAAGCATTGCATTGTATCAAGGTCTGTTTTGCAGGGCACCTTGCCGGAAGCGGCTCCTGAAGCAGCTGATTCTGGAATCCATATCATAATAAGCACATGCCTTCTGACTAAGCCCGCCGCCTGCTGCAGCTTCCACAGGGCAAGCCTCCGAGCTGTTGAAATGAACGACTGAGACCGCGCTCGAACAGACATGCAGCCTTTGGAAGCCAACACGTCAGCATTCAATTTTCAGGGCTTCCTGTTGCTATCAGCTAGCCTCGCTTATGTCGCACTGCATGACAAGGGGTCTGAATCTTCAATGCCTAGAGACATGTTGGCTCCTTGTTGGAATGCGACTGCATATGCATGGAAAGTCAAAATGCCCCCATATCACTAAGCTCGAAGCCCACACAAGCACAAAGAAGCGCCACCCAGTGCCCAATTGGTGTAGCCTTGCCAATGGTCACCAGCCCCAATGTGTGACAGGGGATCTGCAAGGCGTGCCGTCACTTAGCCGAGTAAGCTAAGTGATTATGGTAGGCATGCACGGCTAGAAATGTTGGCAAAATTGGCCTCAGCAATTGTTGCTGGACGTCTAGGTAAGCTGAATTGCAACTGACGTAATTTTGCGAAGATTCATAGCACGAGCAGAATAGGGACTGGCACTTCCCCTACATTGCCTGCCTGTCTGACCGGTCGCACGCGCACAGATGCGTGTCTGTTGCTTGGCAGTAGAACTAAAGTCTTCCCATGGCTCTCATGAACAACTCCTCCTGCCATTGGATAGCACCGGGTAATGTGCAGAATGAAAACACGAAACTACAAAGCTTTGGACGCCATCCTCTCTTTCCTTTCTCAATCTAGTGAGGTTGTGGGCCAAACAATTCACCTCTTGCTGGCACTGCCACTGGTAGCACGTTACGACCGTCTACGGCCAGGTAGCAAAAACACATGTGATTCGATGTAGACTAAGGATGCAGCGCCCTGGGTCGCTACTTGCAGAGATGAGCCCGTGTGCCTCAGATCATCACCAACTAAAACTACTTGTGCCGCTGATGATAGAACCTTTACAACGATGCCTAGACAAGGACCAGGCTTTGGCTTCCTGGCTGGCAGCCACTGCTGACATGATTCCGCCGTGTGGCGTCTGGCCAGGTCAAGGAAAATTCAGCTCTGCGCAATTCACAGTTCTGTTGTCACTACCTCACCACCCCATCCTCAGATCCTCTAATTGTGCCTGGCCATGGTCCAAAACCTATGGGAACAGCCGTCTTTCTGACAGGCGGTGCTGACCCAGATATGAAATGACAATCACGTTGGAGACACAGGTGTTCCTCACTTTATGACAACACCAACGCAAGCCTGACCCTCGCACGACACAAATGATCTGCGCGGCCTTGTCTCTCGCACCATGTCCTCATCGCGGATGTTTCAGGGTTCCATACCCAACATGGTCCAGTTGCTTGACGAATAGGCAGGCTTAGTGTGTCAAACAAGCCCACGCCACTTAGCTGCCTACCGGAGTCCAGGTTCAACTCCCGCAAATTCTCTTGCAGCTCGCTTATCAGAGCCTGGCTCAGCGCATAATAAGCGATAAAGCTATGACAAATGCTTGACCTCCATGACTCTCCAACATGTGATGCATGTAGGACACAAGACCTTTTGCAGTAATGAAATGTAATGAAAGCAGGATGTATTGTGATCTGCTCATCCATCCCACCTGTCGGGCCGATTCCAATGAAATCGCAGATCCATAAAGGTCAGTCCTTGGCTCTGCTTTGTCTCAGGTGGTCCAACATATCTGCAGAAACTCTTGCTTGCTTGCAAAGTGCCTCTTGAAAAATGTAACTTTTGCGGTACTGGCGCCACGTCTGTTGTGAAGCACTTTGCTTCCTACAAGCTTCCTGGTTCCATCACGTTTGAAAGTCAGGCCCTCCTGCGGCTTTTCTTTTCTCAAGTGAAACTCCTTGCCGGAGCTTGGACCCTAACATAGCTTCATCCAGTAGGTCTGCGCTTCATGCAGTGTCTCGCTGGGCTGTGTCATCAACGGAACAGCGTGCATTGACTTCACCCAGCAGCTGAAAGTCCAGCCTCTGGCCTTTCTTGCGCCTATCTCAGTGTGCCTGCTCGCCAAGCCGATAGGAATTCAAAGGGAAGGCGCTTCTCTGACCGCAGCAGTAGCAATCCAGGTCCAGGTTGTTGCCGGGCGCGAGGCTGTGCACGCCCTGCTTGGCCATCACAAATTCAACTGCAAGACTGACGTGGCGCTCCCCGTGAACCGATACTGCACCAATGATGGCCGCATCTCTGGTTCATCAATCCATTGTATCCAAGCCAGCCATGCCAGCCTGCGGCGCACGGGCATCCAAAGTCTTTGGCTGCATCTGCACCTTTGCGGGCAACACCTTCTGCTGCCGAGCTGGCTTGTCCGCCGTCAGTTCAGTTCGTGCGAGAAGCTCTGCCATTTTCGCCATTTTTTGTTCCACGGGTAGCTCTGGATCGATGCGGTAAAAAGCAGCCAATTTTGCAGGATCATTCGTGATCTCCTGAAACGCTTGAGATCCTTGTGAGTGCGAATTCCCCTGCAGCTGCTGCTTCAGCTCTGTGTAACTTTTGGCAGCGTGCGCATCAAAAACTTTTGCCACATCCAAATTGCTTTCGAACAAACTGGCTAACGAGGCTGTCGAGGTATTGTGGGATGTTCCTACCAGATCTTTTGCAAGCAAGATGCCTAGCACATAGTGGAGGGCAGTCCAGTGGGCGATATGAAATCTGGGAACTAGCAGTTGCACATGCCGTACATGCATGGATACCATCTTGACCAAACGCTGGTATATTTCCACTTTCACATCGGATGCCAACGATGCAGACTTCCACAGCAACAGAGATCCTATGGGAATGGCAACAAGCAGTGATTCCTGGATGGCATAGTGACCAGGAACCAAATGAGGAAGCCTTCCAGCCTGTGTCCATTTGTCTATGAAATGCTGGAACCGTCGGAACGCAGAAAGCAGCTCCTCGGCTGATGCGCTTTGTCGAGCCGCGGGATCCTCGAAGTGTCCCCGGAGCTCTTGGAGCGTCGCCCTCTCAGATACCCAACTGTTAAGCCCTGCAGAAGTGCCACAAAAACTTCGGTGCGCTTGCCATCCCTGCCGCTGGCATGAACGTGAACAGAAGTACACAACCTTGCATCCGCTGCACTTCTGCAGGTCCGTAGCTGCCCTCAGGCAGCGCAAGCAGTCCTGCGAATGCCGACTTTCATGCAGACATCCGCGCAGGATGGTTTTGACACGGATCGACCCTTGATGCACCTCCTGCACAATTCCTATTGCCCCAGCCAACTCGTTGTGGCGAAGCACTTGAACAAGGTCATCTGGATGCAGTGTGGACATAGCGGCATTGTTGCAAGTTTGACACCGGGGATAAGGTCTTTCCAGCAGCAGTTGCAACCCGACTTCTGCAAGAATCTTGTCATCTGCTTCCAAGTGACCTTAGCTTTAAACTTCAAAATCATGCTGTGTGCAGCAGCACTCGTGTAGCTGTTACGCTGCCGATATCAATGGCTTATCTTACTATGTCCATGGATGCGACATGCATGTCTACTTTAAGTTGCAGGAGAAACAATGTCAACTGCAATGCTCAAGGTAAAGCGTGCGGCTGAGGACAAATTGTGAAGTGCATGGGCCACAATCGGTGCTACAGGGCCTGGGTCACACACCGTCCAATCACCTGAATGCTGAATCGGGCGAAGCCTGTGCTGTAGTCAGGGTTGCGCATGGTGGGGTTGGCAATTTCAATTTTGCAGCATCCTTTACTGGATTGGCATGGATCCGTACCCACGCACAATTTGAGCAACATTGCACCGGGCCTCTGGATCATGTTGAGGGGGCACCCTCTGGATGAGCAGGCGGATGGCAGGGAGAGAAGGATTCAAAAACGTGGGAGAACTTGAAAAACGCTTCATCACTGCAGGGCTCGCAATTGCTTGCACACGAGATGCAATGGCCGTGCCAGACTTGCCAGCATGGATAATGCACAAACCACGTAGACTTGCAGCTAAATCACAGCGAGAACATCCGCAGCTGCCCCCGCAGTGGGAGCGGATGCGCTGTTCTCTGGCTTGTGGTTCGGCAAAAAGCTCGTGATAGGACAGTCGCAAGGGCTCTCCAGCCTGTGCCACGGACAGCGAGAGCATCCGTTGCAAATCAGCAGACTGCGGCGTGCCTGAATGTCACGAATGGCAATCAGCTTCACTTCGAGGTCATCGTCAATGGGACGGTCTCCAGTGCTGAGGATGGAAAAGCCTTGGCTGAACACATGCAACCCTGAACCGACCAACGTGCATGACCTGATGCTCTGGAAGTGTCATGACATGGACATACTTGGAGAAGTGGCAAACATTCTCCTCCATGCTGGCCGCACAGGCGTGGTTCAGCATTGAGAAAGCGTTGAAACCGATTACTTTGCCTCGCGCATGCACCAACCGTAGAACCATGGCTACCATGAGTCGTAACAAGCAGAGCCTTGGAAGAGAAAGCTGTTGGTTTCAGCTTCGAGAACAAAAGGCTGCCCAGCTGTGGCCGCCTCGACCTGACAGCAATGATGCCTTCCATGCAAGTTGTGCAACAATGATTTGAAATTCCGGCAAGGATTTGCCTGTGGCAGCCCATTGCCAAGCTCATAGGATGATGGAAAGAGCAAAGACGCAGGATTGAGGCGGCCATTAAACTTGCGCCTCTGCAGCGGCCAGATTCTCTGCGCCTCGCAAGGTCGATCGTGACATAGGGCTAGTGCACAACCTGCTGCAACCCGTATATACGACCATGACACGACCACAACTGCAAGTGCCAGTGATTCATACTCCTGTCGGGCCTCGAAGCAGTGCAAAATCCCTAGACCGCCGGGCCATTTCAGAGGCCAAGTGAGCCACGCTCGAGCGCACGATGGGCTTCTCAATCAGCAGAACCTCTGCACTGTGCGCGGCATTTAGCCCCTCAATCCATCGGTATTTCTTGAGCAAATTCCTTGTCACACCTGGTTTCCAAGCCCAAGAGGATCCAAGAGACCACGTTCGGTTCAGGGCTGCTTTACCCATGCCAGGGTGCGAGTGAAGGTGCCTTGTACCGCGCTGAAGTGTGCATTTAACACCTTTAGATGCAGATGACTCAACATTGGCAATGCTTGTATAACACCCCGGCTTGCGGCTTCTTTGCGGAAGCAGATGATCCTTGTGCTTCGCAGTGGTACTGACTGTGCTTTTGTTCGGGCCATGCTGACCTCACGGTGTCTCTGAGTGCGAACCCGTCCTTCGACTAGCAGCAAGGTACTCTCAAAACAGGAGGACCTTGTCATTTTAAAACACAACCTTCCATCTACAAGACCTGGCCCTGAGGACCCGCCTAAAACTGCTTCAAGCATTGTGGCAAGTCACAGACCCTGCTGGAAAGCTTCTCGCAGCTGCAAGGCATCGTCCCTGCCCAGGTTTGTGGAGGGATTTAACCAAACACTGGCCTGGCACGGCTATGTACAGCCTCATGCTTAGAGAGCTCTGCCAAGCGAAGGCCAGCACTCTCGATCTCCGCAAGGCCAACTGGCATTGCTCCAACTAATGCGCAAGTCGCAGCTTACTGCGATGTTCTAGAAGTATCCAACTAATTATGCGCTAGCAACTGTGGCTACCTGCTGAAAGGCATGGTATAGTACAAGCAGCATGGGGATTCTGAGCCCTGAAAAGCTACGGCCATGCTACATTCCTCAACTTCGCCAGAACCGAGATCCGAGCCGCAAATGCTGCACAAACCCCAAGCCCTAAACCCCGAAGGCCAGCACCTTAAAATGTCCGCAAGCAGCCAAACAAGTTCCGCATTTGTTGGAGGCACTGGCTTTACCAGTGCGCTCTTTGCAGCTCTTAACCACAGCAGCAAGTGCACCTGAATCTCATGCTGTGAGGAGCAGGCTTTAAGCCCCACTTCTGCTTGATGTTCAGGAGGTCCTGCCACGCTCAACAGATCCGAAGCATGTTTGGGCTCAGGCTGACCATTTGTGACAAATGCGCAAATGCTGGGTGCCTGCTTCTTGGCAGATCGCGCCAAGCTCGACTCAAGCGCATGTAAATCCTGTGAAGCATCTGTGAAGCTGAAGTGGTGTCAGCTTCATAAATCTGTGGATGCAGAATCAATTTAGGAGTTTTTTTTGATTTTTTTTTTGGCTTGTTTTCATGGAAAGTCTCAGGTGAGAGCTTGATTTGACAATCAAAGTCAGAAAAACATCAAGGAGGAGCTCGTTTTTGCATTTCAAATGTGTGAAATCTCAGGCGACAGCTTGATTTTGGATTAAAAATGTGGCGACAGCTCGAGTCTGCAGCCAAAA
>CAJNIZ010021591.1:23977-47756 GCA_905231905.1 Symbiodinium pilosum
TGGTGAGAACATACAGTTCTTGTACGAGTATGATAAGAATTCAGGTTTGGACAAATATGCCAACACAAAGCTCCTTGCGCACCTGTACATAATGGCGCAGGGTTGGCGGGCGCGGCCCCCCCCGTTTGAAAAGCACGGACAAAGATCAGAACACACTGGCTTCTTCAGCCGATGAATATGTTGTTTTTGTGCATCGTGCTTGCAGTACGAAATAGCGGGGGGGGATCCCCCATTTGCAAACCATGAACGACGATCAGAACACGTATATCTTGTTGCACCCCTGTGATGGATTCGTATTGCAACGTGTTTTGTGATGTGTTTGCTTTACGAGAAAACTGTGATTTGCAGTGTACTTACTCTTCCACGAGGCGCACATATTGGAATTTGAAACACTCGTTCGTGGCTTGCCAAGATCTCTCGATGCAGCAATTTACGACATTCGTAACCTGTCTTGTTCCGCAAACATGCGTAACCTTTCAAGATCGCAAACGCAACTTAAGTTTTCCTGACTTTTAGTAAAGCTCAAAGTGCTGTCATTGACGATATAAGACGATATTCGTGGCATTTCAAGAACTGCAAGTGTTGTCATTTGCATTAGTCCTAACCTTTCAAAAGCTCCAAATGCTGTTTTTCGCAGTATTCGTAACCTTCCGAGAGCCGCAACCAAAGACCAGCGGGACGAAGAGACCAGGGGACCAGAGGACCAGGGGACCAGAGGACCAGGGGACCAGAGCCACACCTAAGCAAGCCACACCAGAAGGAGCCACACCTATGAAAAACATCATGGCCCAACCCAATCCCATATTCTAGCTTCACGGCCCACAAAGTGGGGGACCAAGCACCAGGGACCAAAGGGACCAGAGGGCCGGGACCACGGGACCAAGGGACCTCGGGACCGCAGGCCGGGGTCTACGGACCAAAGGACCACGGGACCAGGGGCCCAGCCCTAACTCCAGAGCCCAAGCCAAGCCAACCCTAGGAAAAAAAACACCGGTACATGTTGGCCACATAACACGCGGATGACATTTATCAACCATCAAAGCTCACCGTTCAGTGTAGGTCTTCAGGGTTTTCTAGATTAGATACTCTACCTTCCCCAGAACTCTGCTAGAAATTGCAATCGCAGCTGCAATGGAAGTTAGCAGTGAACGCAGTGTCAAGGAACTTTTTGCTCAGGCTGTCTCGGCCCAAAGCGTGGGCACCCTAATTAGTATGTATGCAGTATGCAGATTGCTTATGAACGCACGTTCCCCCTGAAGACCCTAAGAACTAGGGGCCCAAAGGCTTGGGGCTTTGAAGCTCGAGGATTAAAATGCTGTAAGTCTTCTTCTTCTTGAAAGCTACCTCTGGCACTCTTCGTCGTGGAGCGCTTTTTGGCAGGTTGGACGAGCACAGGAATACCATGCTACATAAACTATGAGAGAGGCAAGACCCAATAGTAGGCTCGGCTACCGGCCTCATGCAAGGCCCAGCTGAGATAGTTTAAGGCATGAGGTCTCCAATCGCCAGAGATGGGGTGGCAATAGGTTGACAATTCGATGGGTTGTGGCTGAAATGTTCAGTGCCATATGCCCCCGCCCGCACGCACAGGACTTCCCCACCCTCATGGTCTGGTTGGGCTTGAGTCCACAGCTCTGAAGCAGGAGCTCCGAAATGGCTCGTGCACATCAACATGATGACCGAAATCAAAGCCTGTCAACCCGTTCGTAGGATGGCATGGATGCTGTCCTGCTCCAAAACCTTCCGCAGAAGAACACAGATCGTGTCGCCCCAGAAGGTCAAGCAGACCATTCCTTGTCACCATCCCCCCCCATCCATTGTAATCTAAAATGCTTGCGCTGATGCAGCTGCAGGGGGATCGTAGATACCAAGCAGATGTAGGCGTGCAAAGTAGCACGGGAGTTTGCTTGAGAGGGCAACCATGATAAGAAGTCTCCAGCAGGGAAAGCTTCGTCAAAAGAGCCCTCCGGCATATGACGGCCCAAAAATTGGGAGAAGTAGGATTGTGGAAGCCGCTCCAGAAATTGAAGGTTCAAAGGCATGCCTCTTGGGCAGCTGTGGTGTAGCGTGGAAGGGGCATAGATATGCAGTTCAAGACTCCGTCTGGGCCAGCATCTATGTTCACCGGAGCGGCTGCATCTCCGCCTAGAGCAGAGTTCACGAGAAAAAGGACCATCAGAGGACATCTCATCCATCATGTATGGACCATGCTCAGCATTGAACGCAGAAGCGAGCGCTCACCAAAATGTGCCGCACGACTGAGGTCGGTAAGGAACTGATTCTCCTTAAAGGGCATGGCCACATGACGTGTCACATCACTTGCTCTCGGCCCAATGTGCTGCTGACCTTCTTTCCATTCTTCTCCTGGTCTAAACTCACCTGAGCTTGCTTTGACCCTCTGTCAATATGCAGCTATGTCATATGATGCACTGCCAAGACGGTCGTCATCTACCAGTAGAATTACTTACCTGCAGGAGATTTGATAGCTTCAGGAAAACCGAGGAAGCACTTGGCGCTTGAAAATCCGCATTCAGCCAGGCCTGAAGGTTATAAGCAAGCTGCCAAAGCAGCGAAAGCAAACTGAAGTGCGTCAAGGAGCCACGCCTGTCCCTGAGTGTATCACGTACCTCAGGACATCAGACGGGACCAGCAGCCCAGCACTTATGAAATGGCTAGATCTGGTGACACCAGTGCTGCAGAACGACCACAGCTTTGCGGTTCTCATCAAACCTTGATGAAGAACCCGCTCACCAGGCTGAAATTCCACAAGACCTGCAAATGTCACTTCAGCACGCGCAGCTGCTTTGGGTGTCTGCTCCCGGCCTATTGCATTGCATGCCAGCTCAAACCGCTCAGATGCCAGAAGGGGCGAAAGAATCTGTACCTCCAGCACGCATGATGCAAACTTGCATGCGTCGCTTGCCGTCAAATTGCACCTGACTCCAAATGAAGTTCATGCACAATCAATCTGAATAGCAGCGAGCATGGCCTCCTCCAACAGACTAAGAAAGTCATCAAAGCGTTTCCCTCTCCTCAGAGCGTTGCCATCAGCCCTCAACAATCAGTGCAAGCCGCTGCAAACAGCAGCTGTGCCAACCCATCAAACCCCGAACGCTCAGCCACGTTCCGGTTAAAGCAAGCAGAGAAATGATTACGGTCGATGACGTACATGGTGCAATCCTCCTGTCAAACAGCGGCAGTCGGAACGTCGCACAACTTGGACACGATCTATCGGTCCCAACATCGCAAGCATAGCAGATCCTATTCCCTTGCTCCTTTGCTGTGAACTCAGCATGCATGGGCATCTTGTACCTGCTTCATCACACTCTGGCCAAGGCTGCAATCATCTGCAGTCTGTCAGGACTCGTCCAGACAGCAAAAACAGACAAGTGTGCAACACGGTGGGCACAGAATTGACAGCTCGCCAAAACTATCGCCAGAACCCAATGTTGTTTCCTGGGCAGAGAAACAATAAAGCCAGCAACAGACAATTTCTGCTGCAAGACATAATGATCTCAGGTGAGCTGCGGTTTCAGCACTTCGAACTGTCGGCTCTTCTGTCTGGCCTTGTGCGGCTGCATTTGTATTTCCACCTGGACCTGGACATTCGCAGGTGATCGTTGCGATTCGCCCACTTGCTCCAGCACCGTTTTGCATGTTGACCCGTAAGGCCAGGACCTCCAGCAATTCCACTCAAGCGCCGTGCCTGTTTTGCTGCACCCTGACGCGGTTGAGCTCTTCCACCTGCGATGCTTGCAGGCCAGTATCACAGCAGAGGTTTCGGCAGACAGGTCCCACTCAGTCGGGGGACTTTTCGGGCGGCGTGAGCCCCAACAGTTCTGTGGTATCTCCACCGCTGGCAGGTTTAGTGTGGAGAGTATGGCTTCTTAGTGCTTGACTGAGACACCGTCACAAGCTTCAAGCATCCGAACTGATTGCCAGCAAGACTTTTCGTGCGCATCCCGCTCCATCTACTCTAATGGCTAGCATGTCAGGCACGTCTAATCATTCCTGAACCCTTCTCTCAGGACCCTGGCTTCCTGACCTCAAACAAAATCACCCCAGGCCTAGCCGTTCCTTCTACCGAAGCCCAATCCCTCTCCGGATCCTAAGCTGTTCTCTCAGAGTCCAGTGTAGATCGACAATATCGACAATTGCACAGGCCTGGATGGAGCTCTCCCTTTTGGGTGGCACCAACCTGATGCAAATGTCGGTAGACACACATTGCCGGCATGGCAAGCAGACTGCTGTAGACTGTGAAGCTCTGGGCTCCACACGAACAAAGACGCTGTAACGGTGGTTGCCCTTGCCAATACCAATGCAGAAGCAAGATCACATAGTGGTAGACAGCGGCTGGCATGTTGTGATGCTCGCTCGGCTCACTCTCGATGCATGCTGACCCGACAAGCACCGAAGGTGTTAAACGTTTGCAACTTGCAGCTCTGGATGGGCAGCAGGGAGAAGACAAAAATATCAAAAGTGCAGTAGATAGCGGGGTAATCGCATCTTCGTCCCAGCAGCTCTTTCCGCTGTAGTTGTGCCAGGAAGTTTTGCTTTCGAAGCAGTCTCTCTACCATCGTGGAACTTGCAACAGCGGCTTCTGCCTGAGCTGATTCTTGGCACTGCCAAGCAAGCTTCAGGTCTCTGTTGCCACCATGCTGCTGACTGGTGCCCGCCAGATGTACTGGAAGTATCAACAACCACCTCAGTGGCGGCACTTGCTCAAGCTTCAGTTGTAGAGCTGTGGCTGTCTCATTCGTTGCAGGCAAGGCCACGCCGACCATGCCGGTCTTGAGGATGTACAGCTGTCGCACATGCTCTCCGGCTTGCCTTAGAACTTCACGAATGACACCACAGCCACAGGCTAGTAATTGCAGCTTCGACAAAAATGCAGAGTCATACCCTTCCCGCGTTTCTGCGAAGGTGCACTATTGTCTGGCCCTTCTTGAATGATTTCAGCACCTCGGCCAGACTGCATCCTGTGTGTGCTTCCGTTTGCGAGCACTGTACGACGCGGCATCGAACCCACTGAGGAGGCTTCTGCACCGGCGGCAAGCTCTTTCAGCTTGTCTTCGCTCGCGGCAAGCAGCGCTCCTGATCACCGCGCTGAATTCTTGACATGATTCGATGTGTGTCAACGAGGTAAATGCAGTTCTACATGATGCAGGTATCTGCAGCCAAGGGTCGAAGGTTGGCATTCTCGCTGATTGCCTTCAACCCGCCATGTGAGTTATTTCAGTTTCACTTGACATCAATGCTTGAACTCCGCACCTTAGAAATGAACATTATTTCCTGCGCCGGTAGCTTCGGAATGTCTTTCATCTCGGCTCCGCCGGCCTCCTCGAATCTGTTAAAATCCATGCTGCGCAGGTCGGGAGCATGGGCATGACTGTTGCCCTACCATGGCATGCCACAGAAATTAGCAATGATCCTGAGGCGAGTTGTAGATGGCCGGCCGCTTCGGAAACTGCAACCTTGGCAGCAATCAAACCAATACGCACGGGAAGTCAGCAAAGCAGCACAAAATCAAGGAGCCATCGTCTCAGGCCAAGAGTTTCAAAGCGATCTCTTGACAATGAAAGTGTCACCTCTGATGCTCCAGCTGTCTCCAAAAAAAACGGAGCAAGCAAGCGAAGGTAAAGTGCGTAAACTATTGTCTTGCAATGTCAATCTGCAGTTCAGGGGCGAGGCTGCTCTTGCGGCTTGCCACTATCGTTGCGACCTTGCATGAATGCTGGATGTGGAGAACCCAATCATGAGAAAGGCAGCCCAAAGGCAAAAGCCCTTCAGAATTTGACAGGACATTGACTCGATAAGAAAAAGCTGTCAAAGCAGCAGATCGCATCCAAGCTGAAGAGATGCATAATTTCAGCCGATTGCATTGACGACAGCCCGTTGCCGCGAGTGCAACATGATGACAGCTTCAACGGCTAAGACGCTGGCATTTGCACCTCAAATGCGTGCTTGAGAAAAATGGCTGGGCTTGTATTGCCAGCCATGCGGGACTTCAATGTCACACAATGTCACGTTGCGTAAAGACATGGAGAATCCAGGCCAAGCCACGCTCTGTGATGAGTGTGTGGCCACCGAAGTAGTCCCCAGCTACAAGCGTTGCACGCACAACCTCTGGAGCTCCAGGTTTCTGACCTCACATTGACTGGACCACTGCCAGGCGATGGTCAATCAGAATAAGTCTCAGCCCACGGCAAGTCACAACTTCGGCTTCTCCGCTCTCTATCAAGAACAAAGCTCTGCCTTTGCTCCCACATCATGGGTTCATGGACACACGTTCAAGGGTCTGAAAGCCAACCCACACTGCTGGGGGCATGCCCTGCCAATAAAGCTGTGGAGAGGACAAAACGCATGTCCCAAAGTATTGGAGGAGTCTTGTGGCGCTGAGGTTGGCATTTCAATCGGCAGTAGTTGTACTGTAGTGATTTGTAGTGGCACCTACGGGCAGTTTACTAGAACTAGTACTAGTACTATTGCTGCTACTCCTTGCTCTCTTCTTCCTCATCCTGCGGCGCTGCCACCATCAACACAGCCGCCGCCGCTGAGGCTACCACTCTTGACTGTTGCTACTGCTACTTGGGCCTTGTGCTCCAACTCATGCGGCGGCAGGGCCTGTGATACTGCGCTTTAGATCTGCAGTAGTGTCAAGACCTGAACAGAACAATGCACAATATTTGCTGAGTCGGCCCAAGAAGCCCATTTCGCCTTGTCCTTGGATGCACTGCCAGTTTTGGAGAGCGGTTGCTCAACCCAACGATCACAGATTCAGCAGGGCAGCTCACGAGGACTTGGCCTGGTTGCCATACCCTGGCCATCAGCTTGTAATTTACGCATATCCAGCCAAAATCTTCGAAACACTTTTGCGGACGCCGCTTCTAGAGCCCCTCAAGGTTGTGGCAATTCTTGCAGCATGCTGTTCAGCGCCTCCGTGTAAGTTGCTGAGCCACCTTTGGTAATTCGGCTTTCGGCAACCTTGGCAGTCAGGCGCAGCTACGAAAACTGCTCCTGGATAAAACGTGCCAACGTGCCAACGTGGCTGTGGGCAGGCTTTCTTGTTCTCTTTGAAATGCAAGGCGCTGCTTCTTCAAAAGCGGTACAGAGAGGAGGAAGTCGACCGTGCGTTGAAAAGCCTCCCTTTCCTGCGTGCGCGAAACTGTCAGACCCGTGCCACCCTAGCACCCGGCCACTTGCAGCATGACTTGGTGCTTTCCTTATGCTCCATGACCATCCAGCAGGCCAGCATGTATCCCTGTCCTCACCATAGTCGCCAGGTGCCTGGAGCGCACCCAAAACGCCTTGCAGCCTGGCGCAAGGAAGTAGGTGTGTGTCTGCAGGGTGCAAACACTAAAGCAATCTTGAGCACCTTTGCTGCAATGCTTCGAAGCAGCCACACGGCATGAACACTTGGCGAGATGAACACTTGAAAACAACTCAGGGAGCTCTCTGTTGGCCTGGGGTTTGGTCAAGTGTGGGGTGGGCTTCTGGAGCAAATTCTAGAGAATCAGGCCGTTGTGATGACAAGCCGTGCAGCATGATGAAGAAGAGACAGTAATGCACACAAACTGAATTATCTTGAGACAGGGCTGCCGTGCAAGCGTAAGTATGCCTTTGCCGTGATCCTGACACCAAAAGTGTGAGCAGCATTCACTGATCGGACTACCTGACACACGATGACACACAGATTCACAGCGAATCAGCGGACCGTTTTTGGCTCATTCGAGAAAGTTTCTAGGGTCGGCCAGCCAAGCCTACAAATGTGAAGCAAGAAAACTGGCTGCAATACTGTAAGGAACCGTAACGGCTTAGAACATCTGCTTACTCGTGTAGATCCTGCGAACCAGGTCCGCAAAACCTTGCGGCTCAATCTCTCTACTCAGGCTGACACTCAGCGTTGCCTGACATGTGACACCTTCCGGCTGCACCTCATAGGTTCACAGGGCGCAAAACAGTTCAGGTCTGCCGAATTCTGCAGCTCTTGGCCCGTCAATCCGTGCGGCCCTGCCCTCTCTTCCTGGCACATAACGCTAGGGAAAAAAAGCTCTCGACGAGGCAAACGCAGAAGTCTGGCCAGGGTGACCCTTTGGACTTTGGCGCCTTGCTAGCCGTCTGGGTCTGGTTGCTGACAGGTTCTGTTGTATCCTGCCATCACCACATCGCGAAGCGAAAGCTGTCCAAACTGCAACGTACGCTGTCCAATGCGTTTACCAATTGGATTTGCAACATGAATAAAAACTTGCCGAAGATTCAGCTACCTGCCGTGTGCCCTTTACAAACAATATGCTAAGTTTGTGGTCCAGTAAACTCTCATTAGAGGTTTTCTGGCAAGGTGCGCGAGGCCCTCTCAACACACACGTCCAGCAAGTGCATCTTGCAGATTTCATGCAAGTCAAGCAACGCAAGAGATCAGAAATGCCAGCATGATGATCGGCATCGTGGAATCTTGCCGGCTTGTCGCAAGCATCGCTACGGATTAGATCATTAAACAGAGCTTGTGCCATCTTGCCTCTGCAGGATACGAAAACAGCATGCAAAATCCGCCGAGGCCGGAGGTTTGGAGTGTTTAGATCCAGTCCAGAGACTAAGAGTAGCGCACGATTTCGGGATCGGCTCTCTTTTTTTAAGTTTCAAGGGGGGCCGGAGGGGTTCGGACGGTCGCCTGGGTTCTGCACAGGCTGTCCTGGGGCCGAAATGCGGGGTCCCTGTAGGCACCAGGACAAAAACATGGAAAAATCAGTTTGAGGGGTTGGGGGGGGGAGGGGGCGGCAGACTTGCGATTGCGATACTTATGCAGTGCCCGTGCATGTGGGGTGTTTAGATCCAGCTCCCTAGACTCGGAGAGTAAGTTTACCCTCCCCCTACGAGCACGATTCCGGGGGTGGGGGTAGGATCGGCTTTTTTGTTTCTAGGCCTCGACATCCTTTGCCGAGGCGGTCTCGCGTTAGCGGTTAAATTAACATGCACATTTTCCTCACAGCAATGATGAGAGAACTTCTGCGGCTGATCTCTCGAATGTCGCAGGATGCCTCTCATGTTCTCTTCACGCCTGAAAGATCCATGCCCTTTTGGGATACAAAAGCAAACACAACAAGCGAGGAGGTACGATAAAACCTCTCGTAACTGCGTCCACAGGCCCTCTCTCCCTGAATTCGTTCTTTGCCTTGTGTTTGCATCACAGAGAAGGCAACTGTGTTGACTAGGGGAGCGCCATGCTCGGGATTCGCAGGTGCTCCCGAAAGAAATAGCAGTCACAAGATGTCACAAGTGATATGGAGCTTTATAATCCAACGAGACATTATTAGCAACAACGAGTTGCATTCTGACAGCCAGCATGGCATGCTAACAGGATCTAGCAGGTGCAGATCGACAGGCATTCCTGGTCGTACCTCAAATTTCTCTAGCTATCACGTACAAACCTCTGGAATACATAATCACTCTCGGATGCCACCTGGATCGTCCCCTTCACTGGTCGAATTGTCTTCGTGAGCGCCAGCTGTGCAAACACCATGGGAATCCCATTCGCTGAATCCCCTATGTTGGGGAGTCTCATGTACCCTTACCTCGTCGCATGGTCCGCTGTACACGAGGGACCTAATAACATCCAAAATGCAGGTCAGGAAAACCAAGTGGGAACATGAAAGCCTTTGACCTGCAGCAAGACAAGAGAGGATTCTCAGCAGTAATCTGCACATATTGTCTCTCGCCCTACCATCCCCCTTGGTCCATTAACTAATGAGGCACAGGCATAAAGCCTTTGCAATCTCGCCTGGTTGAAGGCAAGCCAAACTTTGCTCCAGTTGTCCACGATTTGTCTGGCAGACGAATGTTCGCAATGAGCTGAAAGACAGAGTGGTAGCGACCATGCTCTAAAGATTTCAGTGCGGCAGCGATACCTGTAGATGAAGTAGGCACCGACCATGAGCAGCAACAACCTCAATTGGATTGATAGTAATCTTTTGGCTGTGGAGCTTGCTGCCGGAGCGCGTCCAAATGTCGAAGTACTGGAGAAGATGGATCACAGCCTTGCCGGCAGTTCTCTCCAACGTCTCCAAGGTGTGCTTGCAGAACCATGGAGGAAAAAGATCCATGTAGGCCAATGGCATACAGACCTCCAAAAGAGCCGGCGACCTGTTTCATCGACCTTAGGCCGAGTACTTTCAAATCTTGTTGCTCAACCACACGCGGCAGCGTTGATAAGATCTTTACAGCTCTTCACTTCTCTTTTGTCGCAGTGTGCGATGATATTCCTTAGACGTCAGATAAGGAAGGCCACAGATGCCTGTAACAAGCCTGGAGGCCCAGCCTTGAAGCGCTCGGGCATGAACATGCTGGACATGCTGGCCACTCTTTGTCCTGAGTGGCGCAACATGCTGTAATGGGCGTGCGTGTCTGTTCAGTGCCAAACTTGCGGACGAGTCACGGTACTTTGATGCCTTCACAGCCACCCTAAGCTTGAGCCCAGGTCCCTTGTCAGCAGGACGGAAGGAACATGCCATTCAGCAAAGCTCAGACGCGCCAGTCAAGAATTCTCTCTCCATCCTTTTTCAGTACAGATCTTTGGTATATGATTTCTGCGCAATGTGGGCACAGCCGCGGTCAAGCAAGACATTGCCGTGCCTGATTCGTGTACAGAACGCAGATGCCCCTAGCAACTCACTGGAGGTCTTAAATGTCATGACCTGGGTGCATCGGCTGCAAAACGTCTCACTTCGTGCGATTGCAGCTTCTGTTCTTGTTGCAGTCCTGGGTATCTATGCTGGCGGTGCTCATCTTCACTGAATCGGCAAAACTCCAAGCAAGCAAATTGACTGAGAACCTTGCCCTAGCCACCACATGTCATTTGCTTTTGCCTCCACCTCCACCTCCGCCAGCGCTTTCCGCAGCCTCGACACAGACGATCACAGACGTGAGTTTTGCAGCAGGTAGCAGCACGCTGCAGAGTTGACAAAAAGCAAAGTCTCAGCTCCTTCTTCTCCTCGGCGAGGCGCTGCTTCTCCCGCATTATCGCCTTGGTTTGGACACATGGAACTGATGCCATGTTTTTTTCTTGGACCAGACAAGAAGGCCGCACAATAAGATTCTTGCGGCTGTGTCGTCCTTGTTCTTAACGGTGGAATTTGCCTTGGCACCTTCAGAGTGCTGACCAGGGCAGCACGGCTCTGCCGGAGGACGTGACTACCTATCGCCTGCGTTTCGATTGGCTGCTCGTTCGCGGTCTCGGTCGCGCTGATTGCCGCGGGTCATGCCTAAGTGTTTGGTTGTGCTTCTAACGACCAAGACATCCAGAGCTGTGTCCTAACTCCCAAGTTTCAGACAAGTGGCTACGCTACACACTTCGTCGCGTGCATCTTGAATTTACATGTATTCTGGAACCAGCTGTATTGGTCTAGCCACTTCCGGATTTGTGATCTTTGCTAAGCATGGCCCAAGGCATCTGTTGAAACGCGTTGCCCAACTGAAATCACAGCACACTCGAATCTGAGCGCTCACTCCCTCATCTTCTCGTAGTTCATCTTCACTACACTAGTCTGCAAGACGGCTGGAGGCCCTGTCTGACAAACAGCAACATGCAGACATGTGAGCAGATTACATCACAAACACCTCCATAGCCTCACGTAAGCCCTCCTTCGCCATTCCGCACTACGGAAAGTAAAAACTCAGAGTTTGTGTCTCAGCAGAGGCACTGCAGAGGAAAAGAGGCAGACGCTCTACGCTTGCTGGGTTCAACAGCTTGAGCCGGACACGTCCTCGAAAGGAAGACAACACTTCTGCGCTCATGGCTCATGCAGAGAAATTGGTGAACATCTGCTCATGCACATCGAGCAACTTGTCAACAAAGCCTGCCTTTGTCGCGCATGCGAGACGCGTGCTGAGAGCGGCTGACTGACGCAGGTGCAGCATGGCAGCAACGTTGGCCTGCCACTAGAACTGCGAACGCAGCTGAACGTCCCCTGTGTTCCAGGATGCCTTTTTGATTGACATATTTGCTGGCACCTGTTGGCCAGTTTTGCTGCGTCTACTTCCCAGTGACTGGATCGTACCTGGCAGCGCTTGCTACACGCCCGAAAACTCATACTGATACCTCGGCAACACAATTATGCAGATACTTACGTACCGCTTCAGATGACTCCAATCCATTCCAATCCCCTCCGTCCTGCCTTCCCGGCGTGCCAAGCACTGCACGTGACATACCAGGAATGTTGAGCGTTCTGATTGCGAGAGCCTGAAGCAAAGCACATATCAACAAGCACGAGGCGCTTCGCTAGTGCACTTTACCTCCATCATCTTGTAAACCTCGTTCTTGGCTTTAGCCACGGAGACCTGCGTTGGACCTGGCCCATGGCTTTGCTGCTTGCGCCCGTAAAAGCAGGGACCCAGTTAGGGAGCATGCCTATGATCTCAACGTAGAGCTTCTTTGCACCTTCCGGCAGCATGCCATCAGCACAAACTTCTACACTTGCTGCAAAGCCTTCGGGCATTCTCGCCCCAGAAGCGAAGTGCTGGCCCTTGACCTGCCAATCACATCAAAGTGTAATGGAACACGTCTGCAAACAGGCCACTGGCAAGCCTGCACTTTTGCACCAGTCATTTCCTCGATGGCGACAAGTGGATCCTGTCTGGAAGGATGATGCCCAAACATCCCAAGCGGATCCAAACGGACATCCGGATCTGACACTCATGTACCGGTTCAGCTGGTCCCGATGCGTTATCTTCTGTCGCGCAATTTGAGGGTAGTCGTTGATCTCAAGCTCGTCGCTGCACATTCCAGCAGGAATCTCCTGTCTCATCAACAAGCCGCAGCCAGAAGACACAAACAGCAGGAATAACGGCCTTGCCACCAAGCATCTTGGCTGCCTGATACGCCAACATGCTGCAAGCTGGAGGCCACCCCTGCGATTGATCCCAGCATGCCGGCCTTTTCCTCTGCAAGATGTGCAGTTCCTGCCCCCGGCTTGGCCTCACGCACTCCAACCGTTTCAGCC
This sequence comes from Symbiodinium pilosum, assembly GCA_905231905.1. Classification (NCBI taxonomy): domain Eukaryota; class Dinophyceae; order Suessiales; family Symbiodiniaceae; genus Symbiodinium; species Symbiodinium pilosum. The sequence continues at coordinate 36,970 of CAJNIZ010021591.1, forward strand.
ACTTCGAGCCGAACCAAACATCTGTGGATGCCGTGAGTCGCACAGCTTGCGCTTGCAGAGACTCAATGGCGTTGGTGACCTGGCCGGGGGCTGCGCAAGAGTACTATCCGTCAGTCTCAATCAATCTCAAACAACGATGGGCAGACCATGCTTGCCTCAGACACTAGCAGGGCTCACAAGTCAGCTGAAAAATGCAGTGCATCGTCCATGCCATGTCTGAAAACACCCTCTCATGACCATATTTTTTCCGAACTTAGCACGCTGATGCCATCATCCTGCAGACAAGCTGCCTTGGCCGGCACCAGGCCTTGTCCCAAGACTCCGGGCACCAAAGGAATTGCCTGCAATGGACTTGAGAGTGACTTGAGTCTTGTCAACCTTGTATCACGAGCTTTGTCATCCAAGTCTTCAGAACCATGCATGCCCAAGCATGCCACTATCTTCCCCCATCCCACTTCATAAAGTTGTTGCAAACTCTCCAAACTCTCCCTGGCTTCCATAGCTTCTTAACAACCCAGCTAGGCTCACTGCTGTGCAGCTAAATGCCTGCTGAACGTGAAATCGCTGTTTCCGCTCTTCATTATCCAAGCTGGAGCAGTAATAAAAGCTGCAGTCCGCGCGTACTTGCAAAATCTCCCTGTATGGCACTTGAGACATACCAATTCATGCGAATGCTTGGATGCTTCTTCCTCTGTGCCACTTCCTTGGAATCCAGGGCCAGGAACCACCCGCAACGTCTATCGCTTTAGTTAGACGGCGGAGGGAATTCCAAGAAGCAAGCACGCACGAGTCGAGAGACGTGCCTTCATGGCAGGCGTCGGCGCAGGTTCCGGTTCCTTCCTCGGATTCCACTGCTGGCGACCCACAAAATATCGCAAAACAACGAAAACACGGTGACCTCAGGGGTCCTGCGCGGGCGTTAGGATCGTTAGGGGGTGCTAACGGACATATACTTGATCCCCAGGTTTACCAAGGCCTCCTTCCATGAGTCAGGTGAGCCAATCAAGCTGGGTAAAATCGGCTCACACTCGCAGGAACAGCAGCTACAAGTAGGATAGTAATGTCCTCCCTTCAGAACGCCTCAAGCACACAAACGTGCTCATGAAGCCACGTTAGACGTTGCTTCTGGACATTGACGGACTGGACCATCTGCGCGGCAGGGCGCAGCACATGTTTGCTACATGGGCCCATCTCGGAGATTTTGTATGGTTTGGTTTGCTGGCACTGCTTGCCAGGATGTAGGCCAATGTAGGCCTGGGGCTTGTTGCACCGTGGTCCTCCAACCACCCCTCGAACTACTCCTGTGCCTGCTGCCGCTGCTGCTTGCTGATAAGCCGGTCTTCGCCAGCCCCTAGCGATGAAAAAAAACTGAAGAAAATTCATGAGTTTGGCAGTTCTTCTCTTTTGAGCTGGCAGCTACCGGCCAAGGATCGGCTCTTCTGCTGGTGGTGGGGCAGGAACTGGCGCCACAACTTCCTGGGTCTTCTCCTGCATGCATCTTCACACCACAGCGGAACAGATGGCTAGCTTGCCGCGCGTCTGCCTGCTCCGCTTTCCTGAGCTTGGTAACCAGCTTCTCAATGAGCGCTGGTAGCTGCTTCTCTTGAACCTTTCTTGTGGCTCCACGGAAGCTTTGAAAAATATGTGTCGTCACATGCAGCTGCCTCTTCAGGAAGGCTTTTCAGAGTGGCTTGCGCCATTTGACGCGCCTGCTCCTGCAAAGCACCATATCAAAGTTGATTACAAACCTTCTCAGTACGAGCACCAGCCTACCTGTATCTCTCTCTCAGACCTCTTCTGAGTTGCCTTTGCGCAGTCCAACGCAAATCAAAGCGCACCATCAAGACACATGTTCACACCAGCATCCAATATCCAAAAGCCTTGACTTTCACAGGCGCTGCAGGCGTGGCAGCAGCGATACCTGCAATGGTCAAAACTAGCCCCAGAATCAAGACAAGAGGGCAGCTGTGCCAGAATCCCATTTTTGGACCTGCGTTGCCCGGCGAGCTGGCCTTGAAGGGCATCGTGAGGAAGATGGATGCTCATTGCTCATCGTAAACACAAACTGACTGCTTGGCATCATCGCTGGCCCCATTGAGCTTCGCCTGGCAAGGAAAAAGCATGGAGCATATGGTCATTGAAAGGTCTGCCTCTGCCGGAAGAGCACTGTTTGGAATGCGTGTGGCTTTTCTCAGCACTCTGGTTGCTGATTGACGTTGAATTTGACAGAAACGAAAAGTCGTTCACTGTAAGTTCAACTAGGGCAAACATGATTATCATTATTTACATAAGGAGTCATCTCCAGGTGCTGATGGACTTCCCTTGAAAGTTGGCTATCTTTGAAATTTGCTTTTTACGGAGGTCAAGACCCCTCCAGCGTTTGGCGGAGGCCCCAGCTGACTTTTAGCAGGATTAGTCCAAGATTGGTGGCTCTCCAGGGATTGGTGAAAGGCTGTTTGGACTTAAATTCTAGTTCCAAATTGTGTAAGATTCAACACGCTAGAGGCATTTGTGGATGTTGTTGGGAAAATCTGTTATTCTTTACGTCGAATCTGAAGAATCTCCAAAATCTGGCGAACCTCAGTGAAAGCTGGTTACCTTTGATGGAGGATTTACATGGAAATATCCCTAGCTGCCCAGAATATTGGAACCTCGCGAGATCCTCAATTTCCAGTCACGACATGCCAGGAGGTCCCGACAAGTCTTGGGGGGGTCCCTCGAGACTTGTTCATCTTACCCAGGTTTGCATTAGCTTCTGGGCTGCTTGGAGTTAAGAAGTGAAAGGTCCCCATGATCTTGGGTGTCTGGAAAAGTACAAGATCAATCCAGAGGGTCCCCGAACTGGATGCATTGCAAACATGTGTTTGAAGGTGAGCTTGTTTTTTTTCTTAGCTCTAGCTCTGTAAAATGTGTTTTTGAGAAACATACATCAAGCTGCGATCCAGGCTCGTATACAGCCGACACAGGTCCTCAGAAGGAATTTACTTTCCTTGCGACAGGGCGCGTATGGCGGGGATGCCAATGCGATTTTCTCCTTGAGGGCCTCGAATTGCTCCGAAAACCCTTTGAAGGCTGTTCGTTTTTCAGCACATTCAATCCAAAATGTGTGGCCCCGCGGAATGACTGCAGCTTGCAAAGCTTGAGCTAAACATGTAAAGCAGTTGCAAAGAGACCCTAATACAAAGGAGTGCTATCTACTACCGGGATACAAATGCTTCTAGGCCGTCAAAACAAAAGTGAAAATCTGCTGCCTAGCGCGACTCAAAGGCATCGTGGATGTAGTGATCCTGCCCATGTGACTTCTGGGCTTTTCGACTGCCACAGCTTGCGGCAACCCATAAAACACCTCCTTTTTCTGAGCAGGGGTTGGTTGGGCGTTTTACACAAGCCACCGCTCTGAACAATAAGCATGGGAGGATGTTTCCACCATTGCCTGCCTTGTTGACATCATAAGCCACAAAAACGGAATTACCAGCACTGGAGAGACGATGATCTTAAGTGAAGCCGGCCGCACCGCAGCTGCTTGCATCTTGGCAGCTACATCAGCTGCGGCTGCTACTGTATTGGTATTTCCAGCTGCCGTGGCAGACCTGCATGAGGGTTCTCCATTTCTAAATTCGCAACTGGTTGGCCTGTGAGGCTCGAGCGCAGCTTGGTCATCCCGCTGTTTGCCTTTGCCTTTGCCTTTGGCTGGCTTGTCCGGCTCCAGCCACGGATCTTTGAACTCATCCTCCTCCTAGAAGCAGCTGGCGTGCACGAGCGTCAGCCAGAACAGTGAGCTTCTTGAAAAAACTATAACAGTCCTCCCAGTCTCCAATCAGCAGATCACTCTTCGCCTGTTGTCGCTCTTGCTGCTGCCTGGCAGGCTGACATGGCTCCAAAGTAGCAGCAGCAGACTCCTGTCCTGCTTTTCTCGGTGTTGTCGTACTTAAAGCTCTTTCCACCTTGGCAGAGTCAACGCTGCGGCTCAGGTGCAGCCACGCCCTGCGCTGAAACAGCATGAACAAGAAGTCTGACAGAAGCAAACAGCCTCTGATTATGAAGTCTTTCACGACTGAGCTTGCCCTGCTGCGTTCTGCTCACTGACAAAGCATCTGGCCGAAGCCACCCCAGCGTTTTCGCTTTTGTGCCTCAGCAAGTGCCGCAACTATCGGCATGTCTACAAAACTTTGTGACAGCTTGGCAACGAGCTTGGCCAGTGTTGACGGCAGTCTGATGCTCCTGCAATAGATGTGCGACAAGATCCTTGAAGCCTTCTTGAGCCCGCTCGCCTGTGATCAGGCAAACTTCCAGCACTCCTCTGCCAATGCCTTCAGCTTCAGGGGGACCTCCTGGTTGCATTGACGTAGGGCATCCACCAAGTCCTGCCGGGCAACTCCGGAAGCAAGACTTAGCGTAGAATGTCAGACGCATATCCTGGGCTCGATCTGCTTCATCAGGCTGAATGAAAGTGTAGGCAAAGCCGGCCCTGACTTCGACATTGCTTTGGACAGTATGGCAACAGAAACTCCAAGTAGCACAATGTAAGCAGCTGACTTGCCAGCCCGGCCAGTACGGCCAATGCGGTGAATGTAGTCTTCAAGGTGGTCTGGAACCTACACCCCACAGCTGGAGGGTCGCGCAGGTCATGTGTTCTGGACTTTAGTCTACGGAGTCACCTTGAAATTGACAACCAAGATGACATTCTTGACGTCAATTCCTGCCAAAGCTTGCGCTGCCTACCAACCAGCTCAAGCTTCACAAGCTTCGGCGCAACCTCTGGCAGCAACGGATGTTGCAATGAGGATATTGGATATGCCGTCTTTGAAGTCTTGCAAGGTGAAATCTCGGTCTTGCTGGTCCTCCATGTGCCACGCAAGTATCTGACTGCAATTCTAAGAAAGGGGGGGGCGGGGCCTGGCCCCCGTGCAGCGCAAGTGGAGGATATCCGTATTTGAGCAGCTCTGTGAACATCTCGTCCACATCCTCAAGCAGCCCGTCTAACGAATGTGCCCCCTGCATCATGGCACCACGTGGCCTTTTGCTGATGCACGAATATCATAATGGCACCTGTCATGGCCAGCATGCAGCATTCACAGTATTGTTGCCCGCTCAGCACGAACACCCACATAAAAGAAATGCATCAGTGCATATGAAGCATCTGAAAGGCATCAGGGTTCTGCCGCTTGTTTGTGAGCGTACACATCCAGCTGGGAGCATAGTGTCGCAGAATCTCCCATGTAACGGCACTTTGAACTGATTGCAAGAGGAAGTCGAACACATGAACGATCTATGTGTCATTGTGCCTAGACAAACAGGCAAATGCAGCTCACTCAAGCACACTTTTTGGCGCTGACATGTGCTGACAAAGAAACAGGGTTTCCCTCTCAATCTCGCTCACACAGGCTGATTCGACCCTTCTGGCACCACTTGTACTACAAGTTTACTTCCTGCAATGCAGCGATTTGTGAAATGATTGAGGTGCATCGCCGTCAAATGATGTTGCTTTGATATTGGCTTCGGCTTCTGAAAGATGCAACACCAGCAGCTAGTCTATTCCGATGAAGCCATTGGCAAAGCTGTTTGGGACCTTGAAGCCTTGAACCAGGCAAGGCGAGTGTAATCTGTCGGAGCACCATGTTCATGCCATTCTCCCAGAAGCTGGAGAAGCCGATAAAACTTCTGGCTCTCGTCCAAAACCTGCAGAACATCAAGAGATGACCGTGACAAATCAACCCCACCAGCAGCCAAACAAGGGCAACGAAAATCAGCATGACCCAAGAACCTAGTCATACCCTATCGGATTGTTGAATGGTATCACCTTGATTGGTAATCGATGGCGAGCGTTTTCAGCAAAAGGCTGACCTAAAACAGCAAACCTCATGTCGTCAGTTGCCCAAGGAACTTAATCTTGCTGAACCGCTGTGGCAAGCTTCGCAGCCGCAGCAGCAGCAGCATCAGCAGCAGCTCCCCGCACCCAAATCCCACCCGCCATGACGACGACAACGACGACGATGCTGACAGCAACGACCATGATGTGTTAAAGAACCGTAGCCACGAAAGTGTCGCTGCCATCTCTGCAATGATGGCGACGGGAGAACCTCCGCCTCCTGCGCTTGGTGACCTTTGTTTTTAAGCTTAACGATCATCCAACCCCCGCACAAGACGAAGGAAGAAAACTGCAACTGACGAATGACAGCCAGATGGAGCTTCAGCGGAGAGAATCAACCGCCAAAAAACAAGAACTCACAATAACCAACCAAAACTCAAAAGTGGAGTAGTACGAATCATGCATGGAAGGGCAACTACCTCTGACCCCCTGGGCCCTTCACCGGAGGATTGTCGAAGGGTAAAGCTATAGGCTACAACCCCTTCCTGTACGAACTCTTTGCTGCATCGAATGCTAGATGAAACGTTTGAAGAAAGGGATGTCACCACCAACGCCAAACACCAATTCTGTGACGGGGGAACTTGAGCAATTGCGCTTCAAGAAGCAAGGCCTCTACAAACTGCGTGACATTTGAGGCAGCCGTGTTTTTCTCTCCAACCTGTCATGTGAGTTGCTCTTTCCGCACCCAGCTGCAAGCACACAACTCCGAGGTTACGGCTGAAATCTCCAAAGGCTTCTTCAGAACCTCTCAAGTGTGACTTGCTCTGCCCTGCGTCATGAGCAAACAAGACGCTGCGCCCGTAGCCTTTCGAGCCAACGCTTCAACGTGCGCTGGCAGAGTTGCACTGAACATGGCTACCTGCATGCTCTTCAGTAGATGTCACATGACAAAAGCTTTCAAAGCCACAGCGCAGCTGATAGCCTGCTTATCAGGCCGCGTGCTCTGCAAGAACATGCCGATCTGCGGCTCGAACCCCATATCAAACATTCGGTCTGCCTGGGCATCTCATTACAGTCGACGACGTTGTGACCAGTAAGATGCAAGCAATTGAGCTTCGAGCCTCGTCTAACACCAGGAAAGTCACTCGCCTCAGGTTTGTGATCTTGCCACCTGATGTCGTCAGCACCTGCCAGATCCCGGGAGCAAACCTGTTTTGGGGCAGCACTGGACAGTTGCAATATGCTCTCAGAATTCCACATCAATGAGACGGCCAGGCGTTCCAACAAGGAGTTCGGCCCCTGCAAAGCAGCGAACTGCGACCGTCGATGTCGAACTCAAACCGAAACCACTCAATTTGTGAACCCCATCCTGGTAGCCTTCAGCTCTGTGCCGTACTTTCACTTTTTTCGGGCCCCCCCCTTCTAAATGTAAGATGCCCCCTTGACCCCGTCGAGGCCAGGAACCCCCATCCCTTTGCCACGTGCAGATCGCTGCTTCTTACAAGGTAGACTACGTTCAAGCCAAGACCCGACCAAGGACCCATAGGCGCCTAAAATTGATTGCTTGAATTGCTAACCCAGGCACCTTTCTTCAGGGCAGAGAGCTGCTCACCCATTGGACCACCACCATACGCGCAGACACTGATCAGATGAACAGCCTCGTCGATTCACTGTGGATGCTGCATGGAACTGTGGAGTTCGGCACATTCGGCCCATTGCCCAGTGCTGGCGAGCGTCCTTGCAGAAGGTGCTTGCCTCTCGCTGAATCTGTAGGGCGAGCTCGCGAGTGGGTGCAACCTGCAATGCAGCGACACGCTAGCTGGTTTTTGGAAAGCTGTGAGGCCAAAGAAATGACCTGGCATATGCCCATCAAGTCTGCCAAGCAATCCCTCTGGCCCGCATGTTTTCCGGTCACGTTAGGAAAGAGCGCAGAGACCCCCCCAAGTGCCCTGCAAACATGCTAAAATATGCTAAAATGACATGCTACCACAGCCCAGTGGCAAAGGAGCCAACGGAAACAAATTAAAGCAAGTCTGTCTCTGAGCACAAGTCGTGAGCGACCCGGCACAGCATGAAGAGCTAGAGAGATCAACCTTGCTAAGTTCAGGTCAATTCATACTTGGACCCGAACCACGAACCCAATCGGCCCATCGCCATTTCCAAGCTTTGGCTGGTCCAGGATGTGCCTGCGATATGCTGGCATTCTTGACCTTTCATGAACACTGCGCAGGCTGAAAGAGAGCACCTGATTAGCGGCAGCAAGTAGGCCAGAGTCTTACCAGAGCCAGTTTGTGCCACACCTCGCATTCAGGCTCATTCACGCACAAATACCGGAGCCAAAGTTGGCAATTATCTCGGTGCCTATGACATCGCGGCCACACATCAAAGCAGGAATTGCCTGGCAGACTGATAAAGTTGCCTTCAGATGCCGACTATGGGGATCCGTGTTCTGACAACAAACCCAGCACGAGACCTCATGTTGTACAAATTTGTGCAGATCCGCACATCTTCAGCATGACTACAGAATCGCAACATTTGAGCCTGCATCTGTATGGGGAAGGGTTTCTCGTAGTCTCGTTTCTCCATGATCTTCATGATCTTGTCAGGCAAGCCACACCTGTAGCTGAACAGTTTGAAGCACCGATGGAGAAGCACGCGATGCTGAAGAGGCGACTGCAAGAAACTTGTCACGGGATGTGGGCACCGCCTTGGCTGTGCAGCTGAAACGCAGCACTGCAGGCTGCTTCCTCCAACACGCTTAGGTGCTGGCTTTCCCCTCACTGTGATGTCCCCGTGAGTTCTTCGGAGGTCAGCTACCTCCGTGGTGAAGCAGCCATGCAGTCGATGTGGGTGTGCCCTTCTGGGCCGCTTGGGTGGCCGCCTCGTGATCTTTCATGTTGGTGATCTCCTTGACCTGCATGTTGATAATGCGAAAGCTTGAAGCTTCTGCTGTGGACTGTCGAGCTGGCCAAAGCTGTGCCTGGACATACAGGTTTTTGCGGAAGGCCTTGTATTCGATTTTGTCATGGTCCACCTGCCACGAAGTTTCGAAGAGAAACGACATTGAACTCCACTACTGATGGGTTGCACGAGAATCTTTTCTGCTAGCAGGCAGTCCACAACATGTCTCTGCCAGGCAAACACAGAATCAGCTTGGTTTTCCAGCGGCCACCAACCCTACGAGCACGAACCGCTGCCGGGTGGCAGCAGTGTGGCACCGGATGGTTGAATTCAGGTGCGGACAGCCATATGACAGTTCAGAAATTGTTTCTTCCAGCCAACTGTGGCTGCCGCTTTGCAATCACAGTAGGATCTGACAACATGCCGGCTCGGCAGTTGGCAGCGTCTTTTTTGTGGTGTATCGCTTGACAAGATCAAAGTAGGATTCCATCTGTTCTTCGCTGGATTGCTCGCTCCTGCACATGAACTTGAGCAAAGCCAAAGCTGATTGCTGTACCAACGTGCCTGTCGGGGTCGCTTTCCATCCAGTCTCCGTCACCTTCGCCAAAGCCATCTCTGGCCCGCTTCTTTGCCGCTTCCGCTTTGGCCTCGAGAAACAGAACCCAACCGCATTCCAAAACAATTGCGATTTACTATAAACGAGGGGTGCTAATGCATGCAAGCGAGGCAACACACACACAATCACACACACACACACACATGCACAACCATACTGACATGTAGCACCTGAGCTGGATGCCTGCACTAAGTCAGACCTGGTTGCACCGGGGTCTCAGTGGAGTGGAGGTCCTCAACCCTTTTGTGCGCTTATGCCCAACGGCTTTGCTGCTTCCCAATCACCATCCTGTGGTGATTGTTTTGCACTTTGCACCTTCTTTGACGTCTCAAACTTGCCTCAACTTGAAAATTTTGCTGCGAGACATACATGACTGTACATAGTCTGGCACAACTGACCAAGGGGCAACCGTACATAGCATTTAAGCCTACAGCGAAATTCAAATCATGCTGTCCCAGGGGGCAGCTTTTCAAATCTTGCTGCCTCAGAGGGCCGCTTTGCAGGTACACATTGGAACCTCTTCCAATGCATCACCAGAGAACGTGGGCGTCTTGGTTGGATGTGCTCTCACTAGCTGCTCTGTCCCTGCCAACCGCACACTCTTTTTCAAATCACTCTTGCTAGCAGAAGTTTATACACACACACTGAGTCAATAATGTCATGTGTACTTCCGTTTCATACATGGTATGGAAAATCCTTCAGGCAAGAGTACTTGCGGAAACTGGTTCCCAACAACAACAACAACAACAACCATCACGACGACGACAACAACAACATGTAGGATTGCTCCGGTGCACGTTGCGTGTGTACGCATCCTTTGCCAATGCCAAGTGCGGAGTACCGGTCGGTGTGGTTCTAGTCTTTGCAGTTTGTCTGAAGGGCTTGTGCTGGTTCAATGGTTTCTCTCAACACTGGAATAATCATGTCAAAGGTTTTTCCTTCAAATCCACACTTCCAAACAAACATGTTCAAGATCGAAACGCAAATGCACATATCAACTTGCAACTAGGGAATACATTACATGTCTGGATCATCCACTGGAAAAGTGTACAGTGTACATGTCTGAGTCATCCACTGCACTTGCAAACGCTCGGTACAACATGTCGGACTGTCCTGTCTGTACTGCATCTCCCGATTTTTCTCATGTAATTCTACAATGAATACAAAGTACTGGTGGCACCAACACTTCCAAGATACACCGTGTAAGAGTAGATGTCACACATCACGTTGGCTGGCACATAAACGTGCGCTCACCTTTGTTTCACGACATCTCTGGGCGGTCTTTGTTGGGCAGTGCCCCAGAGTGTCCGCTGCCCCCCTGCCAAAGATTCTCAATGCGATTCCTGATGCAAACAGAAGCCTCCTCATGCATGTTTGAGAATGCAGACGTGGGGTCGTCAAGTCCGCGGACAACCCTGGAACTTTTGAACAACAAAAAGAAGAAGAACAACAACAACAACA
>CAJNIZ010021591.1:47825-84068 GCA_905231905.1 Symbiodinium pilosum
CAACAACAGCAACATCAACAACAACAACAACAACAACAACATCCCTGCTTGCGAACGCTTTCCCTGCCTGGTGGTTACTGATTGGAAACGTTCATACAAGCAGGTACGTGATCCCAGTGTCCCAGGATCATGTCACACTCAAGAGTAATCGTTGGTGTGAATCTTATCCGTGTACCTCAAGCCCCCTTGCTTCTCTGTAAAGAAGCCCAGCTACTCTTAACTTAAGATCGAGGTGCACACACATACACCCTCCTTGTGCCTGTGAAGTTAAAAGTCTGCATGTAAGGCAAACTACATGCCCACCGGCCCCGAGCAAGGGAGCCAAACTGCCATTTCGGCAGATGTTCCAGACAAATGCATTCCGCAGTCCACAGCAAGTGTCCAATTTCGTCGGCACTGCCGCCCACCCCAACCAAACACCAGAGGCAGCACAGAATGCTGCAAGCTGAGCTGAGACCTTGCAGGGTATGCTCTTTGCCTGATACCCACGGCTAATTCGTTCACAAGGACCTCCTGCACATGCGTCGAGGTCTTCAACTAAAGGCCCTCGAACGAGCATGACTTCGGGAAGGGTTCGGGAACTTGAGCATCCATTTTCGACGGTCCAAGGAGTTGTGCACCGGAATGAATCAGCTGCCTCAGGAGTAAAGAGGAGGAAAAAAGAAAGCGGAGGAATGAAGCAAAGACCAATCGTCACCGGTGCGAGCCATGATAATCATTATACCAAACAGGACTGCCTTTGCTTCTGCTTCTTTTGCCTCTCGCCTTTTCCGTCGCTTTTCCTGAGCACATTGATTGCTGAAACATTCCGCGAGTGTCGAGTTTGATGAGTTGCCTTCTTGGTTTCGACCACCTTCCCGCCCTGGTCACGGTCCAGGCGAGGCCGGGATTCGTAGATGACAGCTGCGGGGCACAGCTCAAAGCCTGATTCTCTGTTGCGGCTTCCTCCGCGGGTGTCTCCGCTTCAACCTCAGCAGCCTGAATCATCGAGGCATATCAAGGCAAATGCAACGCCAGACTGCCACATACTACCACATACTGCCACACCGCTAGCCATGATCGAGCCTCCTCGGGCTCATCCTCCTGTGATTCCATTCTACGATTCTACGAACTGCTTGACATCCGTGGAAGCCCTTGCATCATCGCTTGCTGCCTCCATGTCCTCAGCCTCATCATCTGCCTCTTCCTCCACGACTTGACCTCAAAATAGCAGCTGCTCCAGCTGGTATGCATCTTCCTTTGTGATTAAGGAACGTGCCATCAACCTCATCCAGCTTGCGTTTGCCCTGGCCATGCAGAGGAACATCTGATACATAGCTGGCTATCTCATTCTTCCTAAACAGAAAGCAAGGCTATATGGGGACTACGCTTCACATAAACCTTGGTTTGGGAGTGAGGTCAGTGGAGGCCGTTTTAAGTGGCCCAGCGATACTTGCGCCCTCAGAACAGTGCACTTGGAAGTCCTTTCGAGAGCGGCGGAAGTCTGGCAAAACCTGGGCAAGTCGTCCCAAGAGTGCAAGGGGCTCTTCACACAGCACCTCACCAAGAGCCTTGCTTCTTTCGCTCCACGGGAACGCTCCTGTGAAACCAAAATCTGAGCAGCAGCTCGGCACGCATTAAGGCAATTCTCCAGTTTAGCATCCTTGGACGGATCATGGAAAGGTCCAAGGTCGCGATAGTAGCCAAGCCTTGCATTCTGCTGGACTTCTGGACTTGCCTCCGCATGCAGTTTAAGCAGCGGACCCACGTCTGCCTTTCTTGAAGACAAATCCTGGACGAGCTCCGAGGAATTTGGAGCACGAATCAAAATCCTGGCGCGCGTGAAAAAGCATCAGGACCTGTCCATTCGAGTCAGAGTTGAACCTTGGTCCACTCGGGCATCGCCTGCCCGGAAGATTCAGACTTCTGGCGGTCTTCGCCGTGAAGCCTGCGCTTTGCTTCTGCAAACGCATGTTCCCCATTGCCTGGCACAGGCCTTCTCATCTCTGCCATGAAGGCAGAATGAAACTCAGCATCTGAGTCCTAGCAGTCGAGGCAGTCTTGAAGTGATATGCCGAAGAGCATCCAGGCCTCATCTCCATGTTCCTCACCTTCTTGAGGGAGCGGAGCTTCAGGAGCTTCAGGAGCTTCAGGAGCTTGCTGAGGTTCTACCTTTGGTTCCCGGATCCCGTGTGAAACATGTCGAGCACGCTCCTGCACGGCCTCATCACATGGTGGCAAGGTGGTCGGCTTCGCCGGCAACGGCGGCGCAGCGGAGGGCGTGAGCTCCAGCATGGAGCTAAGAGCTGTGACATGCTAGGATTCTACGATCAAGCCAAATTGTTTGGGAAGTTGTCAACTTGCAGTCTGACTGTGCCAGTGAGGGGCTAGTACCTCGCCAGTGAAAAGAACCTCTTCGACTGCTTGGCTATGAATGGAGGGTAGGGAACACACGGCGTCTGATTTAGAAACTTCAGAGTTCTGCACATTTCGTGCGGTGAGCACAGTACTGGTCTGTGTGTCTTTGAGCAGCGCTGCTGGCATGCAGAGATTTACGGCAACGAGAAATGATCCAACTCAGATGTGAAGGCCAGACTGCTTCGCTAAAAATTCAGCTCGACAAGACACAAAAGGCATGGGGGAACAGAGGGTTCTGAGACTGGGAGAGGTTTGACCATCTGTTGCTCGGCTGGCAACATGGGGCATAGTTTTGGACCAGGCTTGGTTAATTTGACTGCTTGGTGAAGAGCCTAGACGAGAAGAATTACTTACTGCAAGAGGCAGTTGAAACCCTACCTCCCATCATCGCGTGTCAGCAAATCTCTATGAGCCTCTGAACAAAGAGGTTCAGTGTCAAGACCTTTGAACCTTGCCCGGGCATGTATCACACAGCCACCTGAAACAGCAGGCGAAGAATTCCCAGAAGCACGTGGCGTTTTGAAACCGAAGGTGCCAGTCTAAGTGCTTCGAGCGCCGTCCATGACCTTTGCAACCATCTCATCTATGTCGACAAAGGTGTTGATAGTGAATGGTCCGCAGGTGGACACTTCGTATCTCCATGGCGGGCCGTACGTCGAGTCGCGGTCCACCAAGATGTGCACCGGACAGTCCTGCCCAACAGCCTTCACAGCTACGTGAAGAGCAAGCGCTGTTCCTAAATTCGAAGCAGACATGGTATAGGAAGCGTCAGTCCTTCAGAGAACAAGGCTCTGCTGAACAAGCCCAAGGTAATCGAAGCGGTGGATCTATAAGCCAAAGGCCGGCTGGCTTCAGGCCCTTCGCAACCATTTCACGCGCAATGGCAAAGGCAACGAAGGCACCGGTTCCCAGGCCCACGAGCGCCAGGGATTCTGCGACATCCTTCTTGGCCTCACGTCAATCTTATGACATCTCGCCGACCGTGAAAGGCCAGCTACAATCAATAGTTCATGCCTCTGTCAGAATGATTTGAAAAAACCAGACTTCCGGTTGAGCCATGACGCCTCCAAGAACCCTTTGGCCAGATCTTGCGCAAGCTGGTCATGCCGCTCATCTTCAATGATGTCCTCTCGCAAAGCGAGAAATCTGAAATCATGGAGTCTGAAACAAGATTACAAGATGCTGTTTGTGGGCATCCTTGTTCAGAAGCTGTCGGGAGGGCACTTCTGCCAAAGAACAATGCCAGTTGATCTTTCGCTGCTCCTCCGTATAATCCACCTGTAAATGTGGGATTTGCCATGCTACCTTGTTTTTACCGAAGGCGTTCTGAGCTTTTGTTTTTGGAGCATGTTTTGAAGTGTTTGTATTGAGTTCAGTACGGTCCAACAACCTCAAGGTAAGGACGTGCCTGCAATTAACCGCTATCCAGTGTTCAGGCAGTCGTTCTCTACACCGCCCGCATGGATTTCAATTTTGAAGGCCTGACGTCATGCATGGCATCTTCGGACGGTCATCAATGATCGACCTAAGCCTCCCTCCCTGCAGCACGAACACCAGGAAATTAATCTGAAAGCTCCGGAATGCTTCGGACATCTAAGAGCAAGTCTGCAAACAATGGAGAGGCTCGTTTGGTAGGTCTGTTCAAGGCCTTGCGGGGCGGTGCTGCATAAAAGCCGCATTCATCAGTCTCCCCTCTACTTCTACAAAGAAGCACCTTCTACATCAGCTGGGATCTTGCACATGTTCAGAAATCTCTGCAGCCAGGATGCATGATCCACATCCAGCTCTGCAACGGCTTTTTTCTGAAAGATCTCATGAGACGCGCTGCAAACCTGCAAGAGGAGCTCCAGTCTTTGAATCGGATTCGGAGGTGTGCCGCCGCGGACCCAAGGCTCGCCTGGGCTCTCCAAGGCCTCACCCGCAGCCTGCCGAGCCTTGTTTTGGCAGTCTCCCAGAAATAGGGGGACCCCAATAAGGACCCCGAAATCCTTGCTATTATAGGGACCCCTGACAAGGTACGCACTGTTTGCCTTACTCTTGCACAGGCACCCGCAGCACGTCTAGGACTTTTGGCAGATCGCCAGGTCCCTCAGGGTCAGGGACCACCAGCAGCCGCCTAGCAAACTTGAGAGGTACAGAAAGCTCAGCCGCAGTAGACTTTTTTTGCACGTCGAGCACCATGACTGCCTCAAATCGACGAAAAGACACACAAAAGATGCGAGCGAAGCCAAGACGGCGATGTGAGCCACTCCCTGGAGGCCAGTATCACCAGTATCAGTTGGTGACTGTTTCTCCGTAGAGCCTGAGACCGCAGAAATGAACAGAAAAAGGAGATGAGCGAAGCCAAAACTAAACCATGAGCCCCAGCAGAATCAGCATGGGGCTTGCAGGAACCTGCTCCCACGAAAGAAGCTAGCAGGCTCACAAGAGAGGCGGAAAACGGCTCCCAGGGTGATCCAATCCAAAGCCACCCAACCCTCCAAGCCCGCAAGGCAAACTAAGTTTGTGGGCATGAAGGAGCTCCCTCTCACGACGGGCCTTCTTGACGACCTAGCGTTTTGGGAAAGGTTCCTGCAAGGCCAACTCAGCCATAGAACGTGTATGTACATATTCTAGTGCTGCGGGTTCTCGCCAGCTGAAACCTGCGCGCAAAACCTGCACAAGCTTACGCACGCTTGCTTTCCACTTACCACGCAATTTTGCACAAAACTTGCCGTGATCTGCACCACATGACTTCAAGACGTAGCAAAAGCAACCAGCAACAGGAACCTGAGAAAAGACTTGCGTGCAGCGCAAGCATGAACAAGCTTGCGCCTACACAACGCTTAGGAAGTAAGCTACCCGGGCCCGCCTCTTGCTCGGAGGAACGCTCACATCAGTGGACCGCTGCAAAGGGAGCCACAGCTTCGCACGGACTGCGTTGTCCTGGCATTGGCATGGCAAGAGAATCCATGAGCAAGCACGATGAACAACTGTAGCCTTACAGTCTTACAGGATTCTTCTGGTGAGGCAACGTAGTCTGTCAGCCTCGTGGTCAGTTGGAGTGAATGTATCTCCCTTCTCCATGGCATCTAGAAATCCTTGGCTTGCTCCAGTCTGTCAATGTGACAACTCTTTGACTTCAATCGCCGCAAGCTCCGCAACTCTATCTAATGAAATTGTCTTTCCTGCAGCCAGTGCTCGTGAAAATCGCCAAAAGACCTTAGATCCTCTAGCACTCTCACTGTCAAGGTCAGCTTGCCCAAGCACATAGAGCCGCTTCCAAAACAGGGTGCAGGAAAATACTTTCTGCTGCAGCTGCATACAGCAGAAGCATGTCGCACAAGCGCTTTGATTGCGTGGATTATATGGCTAGTACCAGTACTATCACTATTGCTGTCACTAACGCTAGGTCTATTATATTACTATTGCTGTTTCTATTAATGTGCCCTGCAGCCTCGGCACTGTCTGGTCCTTCTTGAGGACAGGGGGCTTGTGCCCGTCTGCATGGACAATGACCTCCCTGAAATCACGGTGAATGAAAAGTGGAAGCTCCTCGTACTCCATGAACCTGGTAGTCAAACTCCATGGCAACTACATGATCATTCTAAGCAGTTCAGAAGAAAAAAACTCCAAAACTCCCGGTACCCTAAGCACCAGCACAATAAAACCCCAGTCGAGTGCAGACTCGCAGCGGATGGTTCTCATCAGAATTTGCCCAGCTGCAGATGGTGGGTATTTGCAAGGGAGCCTTGATGCGGTCCTTGCCCATGGGGGACAAGTGCTTCGGAGCCGTTGTGGTAAAGAGGATGAGAAAGCGGAAGGCATCCTCCGTGGAGCAGCTTTGTGGCAAATGTTCCCCTGTTCCTAAGAAGTTTCGGGGCCAAACTGAAGACTGACAAATCAACCTTTCTGATTCCAGTCCTGTAGATCGGGATCTCCTTCTGTAGCAAGGCCAGCCACATGAACCAGGAATTCGCCTCCCATGTCGAAACCCATCGCACCATCGAAGGGGCCATTCCTGTGTGGGAACAGATGTCTAAGCAGGCTGAAAGGTCATGGTCCGGCTATGGCTTCAAGGCGAGGCGGGCATTGGGCAGCAAAGCGTCTCTCGAATAAATTTCTTGAACTCGGCCAAGGTCTTGTCAAAACCATCCCAAGTTTCCCACTGGCAGTTTGCAAAGGGAAGGCGCTCAAAGTAAACGGTGAAGTTGGGTCCGAAGGGCTTCAAGGAAAAGTCCCCGTTCCAGCCCAAGGGTACAGTGTGTGGGCCCGTCCAGATGGTCCATTCCAGCTGCTTCTTGCAAGGCATCTCCTTGAATGTGCTGTTGAGCTGCATCTGGGCTACAGTCTTGCTAACGCCGCCGCCGTGCAAGCAGAGCATCTTCATTTTCTTATCCTTTCCGAAGCAGCGGCCCTTGGGAGCTGGGAAAGGCTTGCTCGTAGGCACAGCCTGGCAGCTTGGGCGAAAAAAGCCGGGCTGAGCTGAGCATGGTCAGATCAAATGATTGAATCCAAGCAACGTCCTGGTTAGGCAGAGGCTCTGGATCCAAAGGCTTACCACCCAGGGCAGAAGTAGGCTGAATGAGATCTTTGCCAGCAACCTGCCAGCATATTTCCCGAGACTCCAGCTTTGATTAAAGCGTCAGAACTGCTCAGCACTGCTCGGGCCTTCAGGCTGACCCAGCCTTCACAAGGGCCTGTGCCTTTGAGCAAGCAATATCTGAGCCGTTCGCCAGAACGTTCTAACTCGCCAAGGATTGCACCAGTGGACCTGGGAACACTGCCCAGCTTTTCGTGCCCGACTCCTGCCTCACTCTCCCCTTGTAGTAGGGCAAGCTTGTTTTGCGGTATGCCTCTCTTGCGGCACTATTACATGCTAGACTGCCAGACCATACCAGAGCATTGAACCCCACAAGACCACTACACAGTTTAAAGGTTCAGAGTTCAGGTCAGTTCAGGTGAGTTCAGGCTGACGATGTGCGGTCAGTCGCCAGCATCTGTAGCTGCAAAACCAAAGTGCCATGAAGAACAAGGCGTCCAGAGTTCAACTTTGCCTAGCTTCTGTTACTCTCGAGCACTTCCACAGCTGCTGTGGGCTTTGACAATTGCCTGCCGGACTGCCCAACTCACCATCTGCCAGGTTGTGTTTCTCATAAGGCCTAGGAACAATCGTTGCGGGAGCTCTGGAGACTTGAGGCTCAGCCGCTCTCGCACCAAAATGCCTCCTTTGTCCAGTCCGCCAACCACCTCCCAGTAAGAAGCCATGAGTGCATTCGCTTTGGCTATTGCGTGCGTTCTACATGCAGAAAGTGTATATCCGATTGCTAAACACACTGCTTGCCATGCTCTGCACTTTCTGCTTGAGCCCTATCAGCGGCGGGCGGACTTGGTGGGATCTTCTCAGATTCCAAGATGAACAGCTTCCAGGCACAACGGGATTTTGCAGGGATTTCGGATCGGCCTTCCTCGCGTCCCGTTTGGGAGGTCTCCGGAAGGCATCCATCAGGCTGGGCAGGCTGCGCTCAGAAAGCTGAAAAAGGGTGAGGTTGATGGTGCTGTCAGTGTAGCTGCCGAGCTCAGCATGAGCGCAGCCCCACCAGCTACTACGTGACGATGTGCAACGACAGCTGTTTAGCTGCTGCACAGCATGAGGCCAGAAGGGAAAATGTGACTGCCGGGAAAAAGGCACCCAAGGGCACCAGCAGCTAGCACTCAGTTGGGTCAGCAAAAGAATAATATTGTTCCCTGTCGTAGCCCATCTTGGCCAGAGTTGAGCACATGATCTTCTCAAAGATGGGCGGACCTCGAGCAGCCGAAAGCATGGCTGGAGTGTAGAGACACGCATCAGCTAAACACTCTGAGATTCACAACCTCTGAAAAGGAAAGCAAGACAACAACCGAGGCATGGGCCGCACATGACGCAAACGTGATCCTCAGAAGCGGGGAACCAGAGGCGCTGACGGATGACTTCTGCGTCCACGAAGCCCACGCCCATGGTCCAACCACGAGGCGGCTTGTTCAAGACCAGGTAGTACTTGATATGCTGGGGGAAGCGCTCTTTGAGGCCCTCCAGGGCTGAGACGAAGGCTAGGTCCCCATGGCTCTCCGCGGCATAAACAATTCGCACTCCGCTCGTCTTGGGGTCCGGAAGCTCCCCTAAGGCGTCCACCGCCTTCACCCAACTCCGCACGATCTGGACCGCAGGGGCCAGGCCAGTGCCCCCGCAGAGCAGGCTTAGCTTGCGGATGTCACGGTTGAGGTACGTGAACAGTGCATCCCCACATCCTCCTGGCTTCAGCTTCACACCCCCCATGCCGGCCATCATGCAGCTGGAGCCCGGCTGCAAGGAGGTCAGCAAGCCTACGATGGGGCCACCCTTGTCGTCTGTCCGGCAAAGGATGTCGATCACGCCCGAGTCCTGCACAGAGTGCGCAGATGAAAGGTTTACTCCTGCTAGAGGGTGAGATGGCGACAGGATGCGACAGGTGCTATGGAGTGACACCCGGTCGTGGACAAGTGCAAAATTGCACACTTTTGGCATCACGCTCTGACACTCCATGGGAAAAACGAATTTGACATGAAGCAAACCAGGAAGTCTCCTCTGGCCGCGAGATAGGGCTGTAGAAGCCAGTCACCTAAGCCGCCGAACATTGCGCCATTGTGCATGCTCTAGTACAGACAAGGTACACGCCCCGGAAGCGCACCAAGATGCCTTCAGCTGAATTCAGTTGAGCCCAGCGGCAGTATCACCGTCGACCTCGCCCTGGATGCCGACGTACCTTCCCACTTCCAGGCCGGTCGTCTGCATGGATCCGTGGAGCTCGAAACGATAAACGGCTGTGTTGTGGCCATACTTCTCATCTGTGTCCCGGATTTCTCGCAGCTTCACTGGGAGCCAGGCGCCCTTGGTCAACATTCCTGGCTCTTTCTGATTGACGGCTGCCGCCTTCTCCCCAGCGATCCGCCCGAAGACCACACATTCCAACAAGGAGTTCCCCCCTAAGCGATTGCCACCGTGCACGCCACCCGTACACTCGCCCGCCGCAAAGAGCCTGTGTATCTTGGAGCGCTTACCTAAAGCACCATCCTTGCGGGTGAGGACCTCGCCGGCGGGAGAAATCTCAAGTCCGCCCATGCAGTAGTGGATGCAGGGGGTGATCCGTGCTACTACGAAGCTGGTGTCGGACTCTGTGAGCTTGGACGGGAAGACTGTCTTCCCTGTGTTTTTGCAAATCTTGGTGTCGCAAGCACTGCTGTAGGTCTTCAGCGTCTCAATGATCGTCTCCTCTGGGCATCCCAAAAGCTCCGCCAAACCCTGTGTGCCATTCTGCGTCTCCTCGAAGAGGCCCTGCGACCGGTAGAAGTTGAGCATAGGCAAACCAAACTTCTCCTGTGCCTCCTTGTTTAAGACGCACCAGCTCCAGGGTCTTCCTTTCTCGGTACTGCCTTCTACTTTGTAATCCTCGCAGTGCTCCAGGATTGCCTGGCTCACCACACTCCGCAAATCCAACTCGTTTACAAAGCGGCGTCCCTGCTGGTCCAGCAAGATGCCCCCGCTTCCGCGTAGGGCCTCAGGGCCCAGGTACTTGGTGTGTGCCAAGGGGTCCTTGGGATCAATCAAGGCCGTCGGGTGAAGTTGGACCTGGCAGGGAGCAGAAAAGCTGTCTGCAGTTTGGGCTAGTGTTCCCACCCGAGCTCAGCTTGTTTCGGCGCGGCTTCAGGCTATCGACTCTGGACATTGCTCAACGAAGATGTTCAAAGACATCCTCTTTTGGGGATGCCTCTTTTCAAACACTGCCCATCCCCGCCGGTCAGCCGGCAACCGCCATTTCTGAACCGGATTTCTCTCTTCCTGTTTGACAAAACGTTGCTGAATGTTGCTGATGCGTTGAGCACATGATTCTCGTTTTTTGGAATTCTTGAAAAGGCCGGGAAGGCCCTTGGCAGCATGTTGTGAAAAGTATCTTGACAAACAAGAAGAACCATGAAGAACCATGAAGGCCTTCTGGAGCTCTTCGAGGCATGTCTTGGGGCGGCATCTCGGGGAGTTGCTTCGTACTGAAATTGTGCATGCGCAACTTCCACACTTGCCGGTCTTGACTCAGACCCTGCCCTTGCACGGGCAGCTGCGCCGCGCACGGCCATTGAGGGCAAAGAGCGGAAGCGTTTTTTCCTAGGCGTGGCTGTAAGGATTTCCTATAAGCCGGCGGCTGTAAGGATTCCCTACAGCCACGCCGAGGAAAAAACAAAAGTCCGGGGGCCCGGAGGCGTATTTTTTTCCTAGGCGCGGCTGAAAGGATTCCCCACAGCCACGGCAAGGGAAAAAAAAACGTCGGGGGCCCGGAGGCGCATTTTTTTTCCTAGGCGAGGCTGTAAATGAATTTGACTAGCCACGGCT
This sequence comes from Symbiodinium pilosum, assembly GCA_905231905.1. NCBI lineage: Eukaryota > Dinophyceae > Suessiales > Symbiodiniaceae > Symbiodinium > Symbiodinium pilosum. Next base: position 58,603 of record CAJNIZ010021591.1, read on the forward strand.
GGAAGGATGAAGAGAATTCCGAGGACGCTCCACGCGCAAGCGCTCCTACACACCGAAAACAACGAAAAGCTCACCACTTACAGCTAGAATTTCGAGGACGCTCCACGCGCCAGCGTCACGACGCGCCGGAAACAGCCAGAGAGTCGCCACTTACGTCCAGAGTTTCGAGGACGGTCCACGCGCCAGCGTCACGACGCGCGGAATACAACGAGAGGGTTGCCACTTACGTCCAGCATTTCGACGACGCTCCATGCGCCAGCGTCACGACGCGTCGGCCGACCGACAGCCCGTCTCCCTTCTAAACAAAAGGAAAGCCACGCCTAGGAAAAAAAAAGGGGCCCGGAGGCAAAGGCAGGGACATAAACACCCCGCCTCAACACTATGCTGCTCATGCCTCCAGCACTAGCTTGTTCATAGCTTTGTCATATGTTTCCACTTTCTCTCTGCAGGCTCTGCAGGTACTCTTTGGAACTCTCGAAAATTGGCAAAGCCGCACAGCCCTTGCGGTCCAAGGCTGAGCAAGAAAGGGATATGTCGCCACTCCGGACATGGCAAACTCAGGCATATCAAGCCGAACAAGGGATGACAAAAAACACAAGTCTAAGAAACTTTTCTTTGAGCACACTCAACAGCCAACGCACGCTCTAGCCTTGTCCATGTCGATGAGGCTGGCGCCAACCTCAGCCCCCAATTTCATGCCGTCGCCGTTGGCAAACGAGCCGTTGGTCGTCGGGACCCCGACAAGGTCAGGCCGGTATTGCTGCATGAGACCTCCCTCACTCTTGTCGAAGCCAAAGCCACCAGTGGTCAGGATCACCGCATCGCAGGGAAGCGAGTGACGCTCACCCTGCGCATCCTCATATTCCACGCCGTAGACTTCTGTGCTGCCATCCTCGCAGGTTCTTTGCAAGAGCTGCCTTGGATCAGGCAAGCTCTACGACGTTGAGACAATCAAGCAGGCTGTCGGCCAAGCGGCTTCATTGCGCACTGCGTTTTGACATCGATGCCAGGGAGGGCGTTTGCGGCAGCCCGGGCATGCTGCATGATGGTGTATCCCACTGGCACAGGGGTGCCATCAGCCTTCGGCGGGCAGCGGTGAGTCCGCTTCTTGGCATGGCCTCCCGGGAAGCTCATCATGCCGGCTCAGGGTTCAGAACGAAATTTGTTCTGCAATCCCAAACCGTTACCGTCACTGTTCCTTGCAGTCTGGATATCTCTGCTTTCATTGAATCACTGCATGCCTTTAGCTTTGACGATCATCTTGCATGAAAAGCATGAAACGCTTGCAATGGCCTGCATCTGGAGTACCACTCTCATTTCAAATGCTGCTGCTCTGATGCTTGCAGACTCAGAGATTGGGGAACTACGTGAAAACAGTCACGCCCTGCTTGGGTGGGCCGCGCCTCCGAGTTGTGAAAGCTGCGTCAAAGGCACTCCCAGCTCATCAATTAACCAGTGGATGGCTTCTGCACTCTTTGAGCAGAGCATGGATACACAGCCTCAGATCTGTCAGCCTGCCCAGTACTACTGTATGCTTCTTCTGGCACCCTCGGCAACAAGAGAAGGAAGTTTGGATCTGTCAATACGACTCGTTGCTTTCCCAGCAGATAAAACACATTCGTTCCTTCTGATACAGGGGTAGTGAGTAGTAGTAGCAGTAGCAGTAGCAGTAGCAGTAGCAGTAGCAGTAGCAGTAGCCGTAGCAATAGCAATAGCAGTAGCAATAGTCGTAGCGGTAATGGTAGTGGTAGTGGTCGTTGTCGTGGTAGTTGTAGTCGCACTGGTAGTGGTGGTGGTAGGAGTAGCAGTGGTAGTAGCAGTCGCAGTCGCAGTTGCAGTCGCAGTAGCAGCAGCTGCTGCTCAAGTAATACTACTAGTAGTACTACTAGTAGTAGTAGTAGTAGAAGAAGTCGAAGTAACAGCAGCACTAGTAGCAGTAGCAGCAGTTGCGGGGGCAGCAGCAGCAGCAGAAGCAGTAGAGTAGCGGATCAACACCTTAAAAATCCTAAAATGATTTGGGGTCCGTGTCCCGACCCAACTTCCGTAGAAACGACATGTGTCTTTCCAAAGCTTGCACCCTCTGAACAGGTCAGGCTGTCGAAGAACCCATTAAAGTGTACCCATCGTCAGCTAGACCTCCAAAAATGTGCATGAGCTGTGTTGTTTCCTCTTCGGTGGTCTCCGATTAATAAACCCAAGTCCTGAACCCTAAAACTAAACAACCCCAAGCTCTAAACCCTAAAATCCTAAAACAAGCCCAATCCTGAAACTTTAACAACCCAAACCTGCTACTTATGAATGCTGCTGCAGCTGTTGTTGCTGCTGCTGCTGCTGCTGCTGCTGCTGGCTGCGGCTGGTGGCTACTTCTGGCTGCAGCGGCTGCGGCTGCGGCTGCGATTGTCAGCCTTTGTTGTTTGAGGTGGGTATTTGGGTGCATAGGCATTTTGCATACGGCTCAAACTGTTCTGGCCTCTGCTCTGAACAAGGCTTAACTCAGTGGCTTTCTGCAATCGGTCCAACGTGATGTGCGCATTCAAGACGCGCCGCAAGCTAGGCATGACAACTTAGACTTATGACCTACCAGAGCACTACAGTAGCTTGCCACTCAGGCTCATGCACCGAAGGGATCGCGCTGTTTGACACGTGCGCAGCCTACAAAAGCATGATCAACAAAGGGTCTGCAGGCCAGGCAACCCACGTCACTGGTACCCCCCTTCGCAGAAACAAAGGTGTCCCGCTCCAGGTATCGGCAGTCATCAGAGACGCCACTGGCCTTCTGGACGCGAGTGCCACAGGCATTGATGCCAGACGTTGCCTTAGCGGAGTTGCCGCCCAGGTCTTTTTCCTTCTCAAGCAAGGTGACCCTGGCTTTGGCCTTCACCGCCTCCACTGCAGCACTGACGCCGGCAAGGCCACCCCCCACAATGACCACGTGCGCCTCCTCATGGCCCTCGTGCCGCAGCTCTTGGTGAGCCTTCTCCTCCGCACCTGGGTTCTTCAGCCGCACTACGCGGGGTCCCAGACGTGAATAAAGCAGGTAATCCAGGACCGGGTCCTTCAACTCGGCTCCCCGGAAGTTGTCCAACAATTGCCGAGCGTCCTTGATGGAGCCCACTGCCATGGAAGCTGTGGCTAAGGCATCTGCAAGCATGCATGAGCTAGTGACCACGGAGGAGCTGGCTACGGACTCCGCGGTGATCGACATCGGCGACCCTTTCCGGGCATCCAGGATGTGGGAAACGCCTGTTCTCAACGCCTGCAGGTAGTCGCCCGATGTAGCAATTGCTTGGCCGCAGCGTAGCTCTACGTGCGCCAAGTGATCTTTCGGTACTTGGCCTGCTTGAACCTCGAGCGCATCCAGTGGGTGCGGCTCCAAGACAGCAGCAGTCCAATTCCGTCCCGCGGGGTGCTGACCAGTGACTTTGATGTCTCCACCCCAGTCCACATAACTAGCTGGGAAGCCTGCATCGGTCAACTTCTTCGCCATCTCATCAATGGCCCAACCCTTCGCCAAGCCGCACAGGTCCATCATGGCCCCAGCGTGCTTCTTTGTTATCGCCGAATCCGTGATCTCGAACGAGGACCACTTGCTGTAACTCACAAGCTCTTCTGATGGTGGTGCTGTGTTCCTTTTGTAGTGTTGTGCCAGAGGCAGAACAGCTGGGTCGAAGGCCCCCCTCGTCATGCGATTAATTGTGCTTGCAACGGAGAGGACCTCCTTCATGGCTGGAGAAGGCTGATGCGGCGTGTTGGCCGGGAGATTGTTGATGGATGTGACCTGACAAAAGCAAAGTGCGCTACCACCACCGCAACACGGCAATCGCCCTTCTGTGCCTCGCTGTCGTCGATGAAGTGGCTGAAAGTCTTCTCGGCTTCCTTTGCCTTGGCATTGCTATACATCGTCTATCTCACCTTCCACCTTGCTTAAAACGTTCTTGGGGCGCCTCTTCTTGTTTTTCGTCTTGCACCCTCTTGCCTGGCTTGGGAAATGCAAGCCAAGCTCCATGTAGCACAAACTCTCCCAAAGGTTTCCTTCGCATCTGCGGGCTCGAAAGCCAAGGAGTGAGGGCAAAACGATAACGTTCAACGAACTTAGTACAGCAAGCGGAGTGTAAGCCTCTACGTAAGGCAAGCTTTTGTTCCCAGCTGTCTGCTAGCTCTATCTAGCTCTAGCCCGTGGATCCCAAATCAAGCTCAAAGTAACAGCATGCAGCCCAAAGCAACCACATGCTGAACCTCTGGTTGGTGCGCCTGCAAGCTTGTTAGCATGGGCTGCATTCAATTTCGGGCTTGCGAGGTAAGACAGCGTTTGCCAGAAAGCCGGCTGCAAAATCATTCGATGCAAGACATGTTATGAAGCAAAATCGGAGCTGAGTGCTGCGAAACCTTGCGCATGTCATTGTATGACACGTGTGCAACTCAGGCTGACGCCACATCATCAAGGATCTTCTGCGCAAGGGCCATCCCCGACTCCCCTTCTGTCCCTGACCCAGCAACGATAGTCACCTTGTAAGGCACCGCGCACCAGACACCTTCGAGAACGAAGAGCTTGCCCTGGGCCTTCCATTCTGTCACCACGGCTTCATCCTCTGGTGAAGGCCCTGAAGACGGCTTCTTCCATGCACCTCCCACCACCTGGCTTGCGGAGGCTGCACCATCTGCTTTGGGAGCTGGAGGGGCTGCGGGGGCAGCCGCGGGACCAGCCACGGGAGCAGCTGCAGCTGGGGCCGGAGATGCTGGAGCCGCCGGAGCTGGCGGAGACGCAGCCTGCTCAGCAGGTGCGCGTGCCGCCGCAGCTTTTGCTGTTGACCCACCGGAGCCCATCTTGGGTGCACTACAGGCAACCAGGGCCTTCTAAAGCCAAAATCTGCAAGAAGCGCGCGCGACCTTTGCTAAAGAGCCTACGCCATCGCGGCTCGTGTCAGCACAGCCCACAACGAAGTTGTTGAGGATGACAAGTGCTTTGGAATACATTAGACTTACTTCTCAGCCACTGAGCTGCGAGACTGTGATGGCCAACGAGCTTTCGAACAATGCTAGCAGACTTTTGGGCTTAGTCGTTATTGGGGAAGCTGCATCTTTAAAAACCGTCCTTAGACATCAACCGCGGCCTCCTAAGCAGGCTAGACTCATCCATGCTCTTCAGTGTAGCAGTGTAGCAATGCAAGACAGCCACAGCTAACAAAACGCAGGCAGCGCATCGCAATGCTCTTTTGCGGTGTTCCTGCCAGCCTTTCCCATTCACTTTGGCTTCTCAACCTGCCTCCGACCTCAGAAAACCCTGCACAGCTAGGTCTCTTCCACGGAACCGCAAATTTTGTGCTCCCGGCAAAACAGCCGTCGCGCTTGCGCCAGTACGAGCAGCACGAGGGCCACGAGGCTTCGCACCCAGCGGAGCGTTTCAAAGAACAAGAAGAGAAGCACAAAGAAGAGCAGTGAAGGGGACACCCCAAGAAGGCCTCAGATGAAGCAAAGCACAGCACAGGAAATGAAGACATGTGCATCCCTGCATGCTGAGAGATCGAGGCTGGCCCGGTGCCGCGGATACCTGAGTCCACAGGACAAGGACACGGCGGCTGGCGTCCTCAAAAGACCTGCGCAAGCTGCACGAGTTGAAAGGTTTCTTGGCAGCGAGCCGGTCCAAGAAGGTTTCCAAGGCATCCTGGCGCCCCGCTTATGCGGGTGTGGCTTAAATTACGCGTGTGGGGCTAACGGCCTGCAGAGAGCTGTCGGCGCGCTGCCTGAGCTGCTCTGCCAGTTCCTCGCACTGTCGTTGTCCGAGGAAACGCAAAATCCTTGAACCGGCTCGGATGGCTCGGTTTGAGGTTTCCAAGGTCCTGGGCAGCCTGGAGGCCGCCCAGCAAGGGCTGAGTCACCTGCGCTGCATCCAAGCTTGCCGCACCCATTGCCTTGGGAACCTCGGCAATCGGCAGGAGCCTCGGGAGGAAGGTTCTCGTAGAGCTCTACGCACTTCCTCATAAGCCATCCGGACTTCACGGCGTTCACTCATATGAAACAAGCTCCTTCGCAGAGCTGCAAACACCTCAGCATTGCAAATCTGCAACATGCCGTGTGCTGGGCTCTGGATTTTCTGAGCTGTGAGCCGGCTGCCAGGGCTCAAGCCAGTGCTCGAGCCTCTTGCGACTTTGGAACTTAAAGCAGGAGGACACGTAGAGTCCAGGCCGGCCTCTGCGAGGCCTCTTGTAGCTGCAGCGAGGCGTTCCTCATTGGCTTTCCTAATCTTCCCAGAACTATTCGAAAGAGGGTGTCGTTGGGCTCCTGGCACCGATGGTCCAAGAAGCCTCGGGGAAGGGCGTGGCTCTGAGAGGGGGCCTTCCCTCTGCTTTTGGGCTACCAGGCAATGCAGAGCCTTCCTCAAGGGTATGCACACCCAGGTCCTGAAACGAAATCCCAACTTCGCGCTAACACATCGATGGTGCTCCTTCCCTTCGGCTTCGTTGCCCTAGCTTCTTACAATCCTCTCCACGCTCCGCTCCCCCTTCCCTCTCCTGCAGAAGTACCAATATGCTCCCGAAAGGATCTGGTCCTCCACCTACCGATTCCAGCACCTGCGCGTAAGCTATGTTGGCTGCTACTTTCAAGCTGCACAGGGCGAAGACGCATCTGCGGACCTCGATGCGGGTCCGCAGCTCTGCACCTATTCGGCTGTCTGCAGCACGCCCTTCAGAGGCACTGGGGATTTCTCGGGCACAAACAGCTGTCGTCCAGCGACCTTGCAAGGGGCAGTCGCCAGAAGGAGAACGCACTGCGGAGATGCGCAGAGCAATCCTATCGTGGCACCTCTGCTCCGGCCGGTGCAAGGCGCACCTTTTCGCGGACAGGTGCACTGCACATGTTGTTGTGCAGGATGCAGCCACAGCACCAGGTGGCAAAGGATGCAGAAAGCGCGGAGAGGACCGATAGAGGCCTAGAAGCAACAGAAGCAGAAGCATCAGCAGATTTCGGCTGCGCTGATCTTACTTGATGAAAAGCTTCCAGAGCTTGCTGTCTCCATGGCCCTGGCAACCGCATTGCATGGCCGAGGTGGGTGCCACGTGACTCAGAACCCCAGAGCCACCAGCTGCCATGACTGAAGGAGGTGAAGGTGCGGACACGCATGTACTCTGTCCTGCAGCCTTTCCTAATTCTGCTCCTGGTTCCAAACGTTTTCCCCCCTGCGAACTTCTCGGGTTTCTAGGGTGAAACGACGGCGCCTTCGCAGAGTCTCTTCTGGACATATCTGGACCTTCCGCATCGGGAGCCAGCTGTACAGCTAATTACGGTTCCTTCAAGGAATGGCGGCATGCCTAGACTCCCGCGGGAGAGCGGCATAACACTCAGCCCTGCAAACCTCAGAGCACTTGCCCTTGCAGGCTCATTCATAAATACGGGTGTAGATCACAATGAACTCAGCGTACACGGCCTGAGCCAGGATGTGGCAGCTTTTCAGATAATCCATGGTCAGCCAGGTGTCTCGTGTTACTGGCTATCCGGCTATCCGGGCCTCCTCGTTGAAGAAGACCATCTCGCGGAAGGTCCCCGCGGCAGCCAGGCGATCCCCACACACCTCCAACAGAATTTCTATGACTATGAATTCGTCATTGGCCATGCAAGCCGACATATGAAGACTCTGACACACATTGACCAACTTGAAATTGGAGTTGAAACCTAATTAATGCCTAGTGCGACATATGGCTCAGATCTTTCTCAAAGAGCACGCTTTAGGCATTGTTGCTGCATGTTGCCTGCACTACTGCACGGGACACTGCGCTGAGCAGCCAGTTCTGTATGCTGCGTCCCGCTTCAGGAAAGCACATGTTGCACACTGAGAGAGTGGCGGAGTCGTAGCCGCCCGCTCGTACCTTCTCCTTGGCACCACTCTGCCCAGCACCATAATCTGGACACCTTCACACTCTAGTCCGTGCACCTGCATATCGCCCGCCTCCGACCTGATGACAGGGCACAGGCTCCTATGCGACAAGGCCGCCTTTTCAATGTCTCTGGGCTCCCCGACACTGTTAGGACTTCTCCCATTGCACCCCGGCAGAGGAGCATGGCACAAAGACCCAAGTACACCCCAGCACCTTCAAAAGACCAGCAGAATCCAGTCTCCCAGTGATCGATTGTTGCTGGTCACAGCCTGCCTTCCTTGGCATACTCATCGCTCTTGCTGGCCTCGGACTCCAACAGCATTCACGCCACTTACAACTTCCTGTCACAGGATACCGGCATTCTCGGCGAGGTAGATGCCTGTGCCCCACAAACCATGCATGTGGGTGCGAACGCCCAAACCACCCTGGGGCCTCGCCCAAACATGCTGCCCGCACAGCTTCCCGCACGATCTATCTTGAAGAGATCCCGTGCGATAGACTGAGCTGACTCTGGGTTGGTGCCATGGAAGAGGTAGCCTTGGGAAGACGAATGGTAACAACAAAAAACAGCTTTGAGCTGGCGCCCGACGCTCGTTGACATCGTCATCCAACAGGTTGATCCTGCGGGACGGGTCAAGTGCGCCGCCCTCGCAACCTGTCACAACCTGTCGCAACCTGGGCTCCTGGCCTGTCGCTGGTCTGAGTACGGAAGGGCATGCAAGGGCCGGGCCGCTTCACGCGGAGACCGTCCTGCGGCTTGCATGACGTCCTTCTCAAGTTGCCAAAGCTTCATAGCAGTTAGGCTTTAAGCGTCTCAGACTGGATCGCGGAGTATGTGCATTTGATTCTTCATAGGGAGCTTGAACGCAGGCAAAGCTCTGCAGACCCGGTTCAATGCTGCTGCATGTCGTATACCTTTCTCTGCAGACATACCAGGTTTACTTCTGCAAGCCAGCTTGCATGCCTGCAAGCGCGATGTAACATGCGGCATGGCCCTTTCAGGAGCCGGGCCGCATTTGAAACGACGCAAAAGGTTTCTCATGCAAAGACCTCCTCATACCCTTAACTCTCACCACTGCCGCCCGAGGCTGTTTGGATATATTTGGAGGCCAAAGTCGCACGGTGCCGGGCTGCATCGTGAGCTCATGCGTTTGAATCAAAAGCGAGCTAACGCGAGATTTTCAATCTAGAACATTTGAGATGCAGGGCAAACTTGCCACAGGCAAACAGTTGACTGGCTGCGGAATCCAGGCAAGCAGTGACCAGCATACCGGAATCCTTTTTTTTGTGGCACTAAACTAGAGACCTTACAATTCCACGCATACCCAAGCCATCTACACACATACGTGGCGACACTGTTGTAGCGATGTCTGGCTGCCTATCAGTCACGAGTGCGAATCATCCGCCAGAATGGGCACAGATGTCAGAGCTTCGCGCAAGGCACGAACAAGAGCTTGAGGATGCCGTCGAGTGACTTTACGGCGCATGTACGTGGGGGAACCTGTGCTTACATTTTCTGCTTGCGGTTCTTGGACGAAGAATGTCCGAGCAAGTCCAGAAGAGCCGTTCCTTGATAACGCTTCAAATCCTGAATGCCTCCTGACATTCCAGCAACACAAGCCAGCAAAACTGGAAGCACTCTGTGGTACAGGACTTTTTTCCAAAGCCCGGGCACCTTGTAGTTCATGTACCTTGTGTATGCCCGGTGGTTCTCCACCCTCAACACGTTCCTCAACAAGTTGGCATCGGTTCAGATTGGTCCATGTCCATGCAAGTTGATCCAAGGGCACTGCGCTACGCGACAGCCCAGCGGTACTCGCTCAGCACCCCCCACCAACCAGCGGTCCTCACAGGTGAAGCTGTGCGGTCTTGGCACTGGGGAATACAAGGCGCGCGCCCTCGTGAATCGGGTGCGCCATGTGTCTGTCATCAGCTGCTGTACCTGCCCGCCCTTCATATGAGCTACAGTCAATAGTTTCTGCACAGTTTAATGGACATGGGCTTCTTATTAGGGACTATACTGAACTACAAGAGGGACCCCTATGTCCAATGTTAAGGTAAGGGCCCCTTAGTAAGGCTAATATTGACAGTAGCTCCTCTGTTTTTCTCTCGCGGGATAGATTTTATGTGCCTCTGCGATGCGGTTCGGGTCAGGGAAGATGTGGACACCATCCCTGCAGGGATTGAACATCAGAATGCTGGAGTGACACTGCCAAGAGGTGCAGGTGCCTGGTTGCCCAGTACGGTGGCAGAGTGAGCTGGTCAATGACCTGCATGGGTGGAACAACAGTCATTCCTGAGTCACCTCAAAGCTGCATCTCAGGCGGAAACAACTTCGAAGCCATCCTCTGTCCTGACGGATACTCAGTTACAAGTACTAGTGGCATCAAAATGGAAGTTTTATGTTTAGCGTCCTGGCCCGGTGACTCGAGTCCGCTGTGGGCGCTGAGGCGGCAGAGCGCGCAGAGCGGCCAGAGAAGGATCCAGCCTAGAGACGGCAGCATGGCTCAGCAGGCTGCAAGCTCGCACGGTGTCGCTCGAGGAAGAGAGCACCGGAAGCATGCCTTGGGGAGGCCCAGCGCACACGAGGAGGGCACCTTGGATTTCTTTAACCTCCTGCTCGTGAGCTTGCTTCTCTTCAAAGGCCATGGCCACCGGTACGGGTATGTCACCCACTGCTGCAGCTACCGCAGCCGCCATCGCCCTGCAATTCCACGGCATCTTGGGAAATTCAAGGAGAGTGCGTCTCATCCCATGTCCTCCTCTTCAAGAAGCGATGCCGCAAAAGCCCGGTGGTGAACACAAGCAACCTGATAAAATGCTAGGGCCATGCATGTGTACACATGTGTACACTCAATTCCAAGTGATGTTCTCAGAACCGTCTCGGATGCAAGTGTGCTGAAGTACCAACAACACAGCCAGCACGGGACAAACACTGGGATGGCCAGACTCCTTGAACTCCAGGGGCCAGGCAAGACCGCGGCGGTGAGTGCTGCAGCCATGGCTGCGACCGGCAGCTCCGAGCGCAGGCCCTGCACAAGGCAAATTGATGCAGAGCGCAGCATTAGGCTCAGGGTGGCCATCCAGGGCCTCGCTCTGCTCGGCAGCAGGTGTTGGAAGTGGAACGGGGGTCGGGCGGATGCGGCATCCACACTCGGATTCTTCAGATCCCTCGCAGGCCCTGCTGAGGTTGCCTCACGCCAGGGACTCAAGTCAGAGAGACACCCCGCTTACTCTGGGGCTCCGGACCATCCAGGCATAAGTACGGCACCCGCCCGGCATAGCCTCCGTTGAACATGCTGAAGTCTTTTTCGGATTTCCAGCTGGTCGGCGGTCAAACACAGCTTCTTGGGCTGGGCCTCAGTATCCTAAAAGTCGCTCCAATCAAGAGGCCGGACCAGTCAAGATGCACTTTGCTGGAGTGGAAAAGGACGGGCCCCAAGCCTGAAGGGATATTTTGAATTTGGAGGTAGAGGACACTTCTACAAACTTGATTTCTCGCTGTAAACAAAGACCAAGATAACAACAATCTTCCCGAAACACTCGCCTCAGGCCCTGAAGTGTTTGAGGACAATTGTCATGCAAAGGCATGTTGCCGACATTAGAAGCCAGCTGACCGTGCTCAGCATGACCTGCCAGACTAGAATCTCTAGTCTTTGAACACCCTTACCAAATACCGTGGTTGGGGACTCAGCATCCACCACACGCAGGCCTCATTGCCTGTTCCGACACAAGCCATTTTGGCTGTAGGCCAGTGCAAGATTGAGGCAATGCATGTGCTGTATCTGAACATACTACGACGACGTGTAGACCATATGCGGTGGTGAGACAGTTACTGCATGCACCTGCCAATTGCAAGATCTAGTTGAAAGCTGCAACAAAAAATGCCGCACCGTCAGGGCACGCCAGGCGGAGGAGCTCGCCATCAACCAACTCGCCATGCCTGCAGGTAAGACTCTCTGTCGCCACCAAGAACTCCAGGCTTCCGTGCTGAGTTCACCACGAGAGCAGGAGCTCGGAGCCTCCTGAAACCTCGGACACCTCAAGGCATGGTGCAATACGTCCGTAGTGGGATCGCGGTATCCAGAACTCGCCGAGAACCTGGCAACGCCTTCCGTGCAGCCTTGATGCAGTTCAGAATTTGGGGCAGTGTCTCTGCGGGACGAAGCTTTGGCCAGGGTCCTCTTCGACAGCTGCCTTGGTCCAACTCCACTTCGCCCTTCCGGCATACGATGCTCAAGAACCTCAAATACAAAAGTGGACAGGGAGGAGCAGGCAGGGGTGACATCTGCAGGACCTCAAGACCAGGCTTCCTGCCCTGAGAAACCCTCTGGGCAGGCCTAGTTCCAAAAAGGAAGTCACATCAGCTTGCACAATCCGTTTGAGGCTTGCACGCGTCACTGCCAATGGAAACCAAACATGCTAGATACCTCGCTTGGCTTGGGAGCTGGCTAAGAGCAGCTGTTCCTTGTCTTGCAGGTTGTCGTGGGGTACCTCAGGTGGAAAAACAACAGCAGCAGGGCAGGCCCATCCCCCTCTACCTCGGCGCCGCCGGAGGTGAGCATCCCAGCCTCGGTTCCGAAACGGTGTGCGGAAAACCACATAACCTGCCTCAATAAGCCGCTGGCTGGGCAGAAGGAGGAAATCCTGACCCAGAATTGCTTTTTGTTTTTGCTGTTCCCGCCCGTTCAGGTGTCGAGCTTGTTTTTAAGAAGGTGATTGGCTGCGAACAGGCCGACTTTGAAGGACTGTTGCCCTACCTCATCTGCTTTTCGCATAAGAAGCGTGCACACTTGATTTCGTGGGGCGGGTGGGGTCAGTTTGGGAGGCTGTCGGTCTTTTGCAGGCAGGGTCAAGCTGACAGACGCAAGTCACAACCCTCAAAAACGCTCCGTGAAGACTTAGTAGATGTTTGGGCTTGTTGGATTTAGTGGAGCTAAGCTTTCATAGGCTTTCAGGTTTTGTGGGTCTAGGTGCTGCAGGGTTAGGTGACGCATGGTTCAACGATTTCAGGATTCCACAGGGCTTGCTATGTGAAAGGTTCAAGTGCTCGCTTGAGTTTGCGGTGTTTTGAGGATGCTGGATTTGGGGCTCAGCTTGACCAACAGCTTGAGGCACATCTGCAAAAACTAAATGATACCTGAGACTCTGCAAGAACATGCCGTGCACGCTTCGTCAGGTTGGCCGTTTTCGTCGAAAATGTGACAATGCTCATCCTTTCCTTCTCCCATGCACGAAATCACCGGCCTGAAAATTACGTGCTGTCCGGGGAAACGTATTGAAAGGCTCGAGGGATCGATTCTATTTGCTGTGTGTTCCTTTTGGCTGTGCATTCGCTGGGTGCTTTGTTTTCGTGTTTTTGTTCTGCATTTGTCTTCAGGGTAGGACACGTTGCCCGAAGGCAGACAAAAGAACATCAGTTTCACACATGCCTTTTTTTTTCCTGCGCGTTCGCGGGGCCTTCATGCGCTAGGAGCCCCGCGAATGCACACCAAAAAACATCGGTCCACACAGATTGCACACAGACCGCGTGTTTGTTGGCCGACAGTCCAGAGGATGACGCCGCCGACATGGCCCATCCCAGTAACTCTGGACACTTTGACTTCAAAATAGAGACTAAAAGTAGGGACTATCTACTTCCAAGCCCCAACCGAGGTTCCATATCTAGAAATGGAAATTCAAAGTAGGGACCAGCCAGCATCATCGGCTCTCAGGGCCCTTCCTGACCCCACTCCAACACTAACCAGAAACTCACTCACGCTTTTGGAAGTACAGCTCCCTTCTCTGGAGCGAGTAAAAACTAGATCCTACTGGCACGACATGGCACGACGTCCGAACAAATCTTGGGGAATCACGGGGTCCACCGGAGAGAGGGTCACCTGTGTTCACCAAAATCGTCGCCACAAAGTGGTGGGGGGGGGGGGGGGGGGGTTCAGGCGATGAGGTGGTCCAAAGGCAAGCTGCAGCCCAAGTACCAAATAGTTGGCAAGCATAAACTCCCGCGAGCTCCAAGGAGTGACAGATTGCAGCCGGCTTGTTCGAGCTATCACGTCTGTCCGTACAAAAAGATGCAAAGCCTGCCTGCATGTACTCTCGGTGATGTTGATGTAGCCACCTTGGACCCATTCGTAAAAAAAGAATCGGCTATTCTTCCTGCTTCCTTCCTAATTCTAGCATTCCTGGACCTCTGAGGCCTGGACCCTCGCAAGAGAGATACACTCCCTGCCCGGCTGACCCTCTCGGACACACCACCTCCGAGATCTGCAAATCTGCACTGGCAGCCTTCAAAGCTCCGCGACTACTCGCGCCTTTACCGTGCCACCTTCGACCATTTTACTATGGGACACCTGAGCAGAAGCAATCGTCTCATCAGGACCGCACCACCAAAGTGCACTGTGGGCAGGTGCTTTCAACGCCGCCCCTATCACTGATGACACATGATACTCTGTTCCTTGCCTCCACGGCGCCGTCATCGACCCAAAGGCTTCCGGCCGTGTCGCAGGTGGCTCGGCAGGAGAACTCTCCATGCTTTTGAACCTAAGGCTGCAAATGCAAGAATGATCAAGAATGGTCATGCTGCAAGTGAGGCTCCAGCCACCGTGCCATCTTGGCACTGAAGGAAGTACTGGCCCTGGAGATAAGACCCACAAACTTCTTAGCTATTTTGTGTCTCCGGCGAGCCTCGAAGCCATCTGGGCAGGAGGTGGCCTCCATGATACCGTGGTCCATGGCCGAGTGCTGCACCAGCGCGTGGCCCTCCATGCAGGAGTGTGAGGAAGGGTAACAAGGCCCATGTCTTTACATGCTGACAAGCTGCAAGCAGGAAGTGTCCGGCAGGGCAGCTGCGCGCCCGTCGGCAGCCAGCTGCAGGCCCCCTTCACAAGCTGACAGGCAAGCATGCATCCTGACATTAACGTTTCGTTGACCACAGCCACAGCCCACGCCCATTTTGGTGCGGCTGCCCCTCATTCTGACTCCTTTATCCAGAGGCTGATATCTCTTGAGAAATCTCTTCGCTGCACGCCCAGGGAGATCCATGTTGCTGGAACTGCTCAGGCAAAACTCACTTCTGAGGCAACGGCCCGAAAGATCCCTCCTGAAAGAAGTCAGGTGACGGGAGGGTCAGGATGGTGACTCAAGAAACGTGGTATTGCGAACTCTGGCTCTCAAGGCCTGCAGGAGGGCCCGGCCATCCTGGGAGCATGCATTCGCGCAGTGCTTGTCATTTCAGAACTGCACACCATCCTGGCAAACGAACTGCGCCGTGCCCACTAGCGGGTCGGGGCAAGTGCTCTGTAGAACCTCGTAGATATGTCAACAACGACGAACTCGTCATGATTTGATTTCTTGCACCTCGCGGTCGTCGAGGTCTGGATGATCCAAATCCTGGCAATGCGTCACCCGTGCCTTGCATCTCCTTGCACCTCAACCTCACTGGGGCTCCGGCGAAGGTGCTTCCGTCCAGCTCCAACGATGCCGAGCCTCAACTGCGAAGCAACGCATCCAACTGCTTGTGGAAGATCTAGTCATATGATTTGACGTGCCTGCGGGGCAGCGCTTGCCACAGTTCCTGGGTGCTGGAAAGATGAAGTGGAGGAGGCAGCAACAGGCCAAGGGCTCGGGCCCAGCATTCAGCGAGAACTTGTTGTTGTTGCAGGCCAAGGTAACAGTGCCATTGTAGCCTCAGCGTCTTTGAAGCGAGCAGCGAGCTCTGATTCAACGGCAGGCCACTGACTCAGGATCCAGCCATCTGGGCAAGGCACCTGAACGGAACTGCCGTGGTCAGCAGTGCCGTGCCCCACCTGTGAAGGATTGTGCAGCAAGATGCAGGTGCTTGTTTCGCAAATTTCAAACTGTTCACAGCACTGGTCTCCCATCATCGCATCTCGTCGCCTTGATTGTGCTGGTGTTCAGGCGACTTCCCACCTGGGCTCTACGGCAGTTGCTGTAGCATATGCAAGTCGCACAACAGTTGTATTGCACCCCGATGTGCCCCCATGCCCCACGATGCCCTCGCCTCCAGTATGCCAGCTGTGCATGCCAGCGTTAGGCGCTGGATGCGGCCAGCCTTGCGGTCCGTCCAGTAGATCTTCCCTGCTGGATCCACCGCTACGGCGTGCGGCCTCCCAGCTTCCCGGATCTCAATGCCATCCAATTAGGTTGCACGTAAGGCACGGGCGTGCTCATCCCAGGCTCGTTCACCAGGACCTACGGGCTCCAGGCTCTGACCATTCCATGGTTCTTAATGCTTTCCAGTCGTCCTCGGCCCCACTGCCGTCCAGATTTGTCCGAATGATGCGGCCTGTCAGCGCAAGCAGTACCAGAAACTGCCCCAAAGTCCTTACTGCCCTCCAAGCCTGCGTAGTCCGAGGGGCTTCCTGTAAGGTCTCCGGTCTTCTCAAAGTCTGTCATGTACAGCTTCCTGCATCAAGATGCTCACCTTCTCACCCACAGCAAGAGATCGTGAAATGGACTCCTGTGGGAGGCGTCGATGGCCATGCCCCATGTGTTCATGATGGCCCAGCTCATGTTCAACACCTGCACAAGGCGGCACACTGCATTGTCATGTTGCACCTGAGGCAGCGTCCTTGCCTGCGCGCCGCTGTGCCCATCCAACGGGGCCCGCTGTGTCCGGGCATGGCCAACGTCGGACCAATAGATCTGCAAAGCGAGCCACGCCACAACTCAAAATCTACAAAGCTCGAAAGCCCCCGGCCATGCGGCGGCTGGGATCCAGAGCCAGGTCCACGGGCGAGGCCAGCCCCGTCACCAGCACTTCCTCCAGAAATGCTAAAAATGCAGCACGGCAACAGAATCTAGTGGCATGGCCTCATCTCCTGGAAGGGCCCGGCGCAGGATGCGGCCATTCCTGGGCTGGCTCCAAGACGCTCCATGTGTGGGAAGTTGAGATGTCAGGGCTCAGGCATCCAGTCCGCCCAATACACAGCATCTTCGTGCACGATAACGCCGCTCGCGAACTCGGCACTTGCCACCACCTGAAAAGTAAAGCCGGGTCGAGGGTCAATAGCAGTCGGAATTGCAATCTGCTTCTCGGGGCACTTTGTAGTAGGTAGGAGGAAGAAGAGGGAGAGGAAGAGGAGAAGCTAATTCTCTGCTCTGACTGTTTTTGCGAACTGTGGGCTCGGAATTCGATTTGACAATGGGATTGCTTTCTTAGCCGTTCCGCCTCAGAAACAGAAGAGTATGTGGAAAACAGATATGAACCTTCAAGCAATGTTCTGTCTCGCCGGACGTACAGCCTCATGTGAGGGGTTGCAAGCGGCAAAGAGGCAAGGTAATTTCGCGCTGAAGCAACTTGTATCAGCCAGAAGGAATGAGAGCGAAGCACGAACGAGGCAGGCTGCAAATGGTGAAGCATGTCTTAATCTCAAATGAGAAAAGTGCCACGCAGAGCTGATACAACACATATTTAGTACAAATGCTCCTTGCTTCATTTTGCTTCGCTTGGAAATCGGGTCTCCTAAGCATATCTATCGTAGCCACATCCAAACATCCAAACTTAAGATAATATATACAACTCCTCTGGCGCAACATGCTGGCTGCACTCATACCAAAGGTGCCTGAGAACACCTTGGGCAACCATCTGCCCTGAGCATCCTTTATGGTACTAGCAGCTGCATCTTCAACAGCCGAGTTTGCAGCAACACCTCCCAAACTTTCCACTCCTGACATCCCACACCCAGTGTCAAGATCTACTTAGAAGCCGATACTGCAAACTCAGCTGGCTTGATGTTTTTTTCAATCTCTGCAAGAGGACTATAGGACGAGTGCGCAATGTTTGGACACTGTCTGTCCGGGATGTTGAGCGGAGATAATACGTGTCCGCACAAGTATCCTGGGCATGCCCGGTACCTCGCAAAGCCAAAATCCTGATTTTGATACCCTCAGCCCTACACAACCTGGCCAATCTTACAGAATGACTCAGAATGACCCGATCCGTGCTTTGCGCCAGCCTCCTCGTTGTCACCATTTAGATCTGCGCGGCGGAGGCCGCAGCAGAGCGCGGTCCAGTAGACCTCACGAGATGCAAACTCTGCTGCATCCAGTGCCTACCAGCCTATTTGTGATACTCAAACCCGTCCTTGCGCCGCACTGCGTCAACGGCCACGTCACGGGGAGCCTCCTGCACTGAGGCCTTCACCTGTGCTTGCTCAAAGAAGTTCGCGCCTGTTCGCACTGAGCAAAAAGGCACAGCTGGGGTGAGTGCCACCACATCCCGAAGGTCCTTGCATGAGAAATTTTAGAGATGATGCCGTAGCAGCATACAGCAAGTCCAGCATCCACTCCTGGCCCTCCAGGGTGGCACTGCGGAGCTTCCGCGTCCCATCCTGAATCGCAGCTTGCGACCCGCAGGATGGAAGAATACTCGACAAACCCATGCAGCCTCTGTCCAGTACACGCGGCGATCTTGCAGATCCAGGGCTAAACCCCGCGGCAAGGAGAGCCCAGTCACCACATCCACCCCCGCCACATGGCGGCACAGCCACAGGCACAACAGCTGGACCTGGCAAATGTCCACAAGCCGTGCACTTTTTGGAATGATCTCTGAGTGCCCAGCGTGGAACGCTCTCATTCCTCGGGGCCCCCGAAGGGGAGGACCCCCCCGGAGGCCCCCCAGACCCAAAGCAAAAGTATCAGGAAGGACAGTCACCTTAATTCGACTCCCCTCTTCTTCCCTTTGAGCCAGTTTTCTGACCCAAGAAAATGTATTGAAGCATTCTCAACAAGGGCAGAGCACTTGCAACTGCTGGCCTTCCTTTTTCTCCGGCTCAGGTGTCAGCTAGCGACTTGAGCGCTCTGAGCCTTTGGCCTAGCTTGAAAGGTAGCTTTCGAGACGCTGCATGGATGCTTCCTTGCCAGCAACCAGTCACACGGTCCGAGAATACGAGCGGTGCATCGTCGCCTGCCGCGCATTCAGCTCCTGGTAGCGGCGAAGGTCCAAAGGCCTCCAAAAATTTCCTGTAATGCTATGATTCCCGTTTAGAGCTGAAGGGTCATGTCCCTCTCTACTCTCGCACAGCCTTCGCGGGTCGTCCAAACCTAAGGTGTCACAACAGATTCGTCCAAGATTGGTTTCTGCCAGGAGCCGAGCCAACCAGCGCTGATTCAATGGTTGCATCCTGGCAGCTCCAGCAGCTTGGTTACCAATTGTTGCATTCTTGCACAGTTGCGGCCATTGTCCTCCTCCTCCAGATCTGCCCATGTTGACGCATCGGCATCAGCACCCTGGAAGCGGTGCTGCCTTCAGATTCGGGGAATGTCACATCCGGTCCGCGACAAACGCGTACGAACGCTGATCAAAGGCTGCGCGGCTGAGCACTGCTGGGCATTGAGCACCAGGCGGAAGCCGCACTGGTTCCGGCTGCGAAGCCTAAGCTCTCAGCTCAAACCCTTTCCTCAGTCCTCCTCCCCTCCCTGTGCTCCCGGACACGCTGTCGCAGGCGCTGGTCCAGTGCCTTCAGCCGCTGCGCCTGTGCAAGCAATGGCAAGTTCATCAACACTTTTGTGCCGCCAGCTTCCGACTCCATGGTCAATTTACTAGGCACCTCGTTAGTCTTCTCTTGCTTCCGCTCAACGAATGACAAACTAACTGAAGATATACCCCACTGCATTCACCCTTTACCCTGGGACACCCCATTATACATGTAAAACCGTGGGTCTCGGGTAGAATGGCTCTATGAAATGAGAGGCACCAAGTGTTTGCGCAACTCTGTAAAATGACCAATCCCAAGTTTTTGGATTTGAAGGGCCCAGATTCGTCAGCGCTGCCCAGAGCCGTTGTCTCAGCTTGGTACCTAGATGCATCACGAATCCTTGGGCCCTAAATGCATCATGAAACCTCATCGTTCCCCTGAGCAGCGCTGGTACCCCAGGGCCGGATGTTGCTGGCGCCGAACTGTACATTTTCTGAGAAAAACGTACCATTCGGCCACATATGGCCACATGCTTCATGTGCCCAAATACTGAGTTTTCCATGAGAGACCTTTCTGAGTTGAATGAACTCTGTAAAATGAGTGGTCCCAGGGGACCCCCCATAAGTAAACTAAAGCGTTATTGTACATGCTACCCGGGTACACCCATTCCAAAGTGGTAATGGGCAGTGCGATCTGAAGATAAGGTTCACGAAAATGCTGCCGGCAGTGACCTGAAGTTACCTCATCGCTGCATTGACACTCCTTGTAAATGCATTCAGCGTTTGCTCTCGCCCGACGAAGTACTCACCGTGATCTAAAGTAATGAGTATATCAAATGGGCTTCAGAGTCGGATTACTGGACAAGGTCCCAAAATGATCCAGAAGCGGCCTCGCGGAGGTCCTGGGACACGGCAGTGCAATGACTCTTGCAGGGGAGGGACACTTTGTGATTGCTGATTCCGTACCTCCGCCTCCATCGCCTTGGAATGGTGGACAGCTCTATTGCAAGGCAGTTGCTGGGAACGCTGAGGCTGCAGCCCGGAAGGGATCTGAGACAGAGACCTGGCCCGCAACTACAATAATGTTCTTGCGAACTCGTGCTGTGAGCCTTTGCCCAAATCCTGCCTCTGCCAAGTCGGGAGATGTCGAGCGTGTGAAATCTATCCCGTGAGCAGCCGCAGGCTTGGCAGGAGCCGTTGCTGCTGCTGGCGGCGCTGCCGGCGCAGCGTCCACGCTTACGTTCGGGCCTCCTGTTGAGCTGATGCGCCTCCCTGTCTCTCTCCCTTGTGTGCTTTGCAGTGCCTTGCCTGTCTGCCAGAAGCTCGCCAGGCTGAGACCCGGCATAAGAACGGCTTGCTGGTGCTCAGACGATCCTAGGAACATGGGAAGCAAAGCAAGCAAAGTGCTTGGGGAGGGGAAGGGCTGCAGTCTGAAGCGGCCAAAGCACTCCGCAGAAAGTTTTGAGGTGGGTATGTCCGTTTGGTCTCGACAGGCAGAACCTGCTCCACTGGAGCCACCTCAGCATTGGCAAGCATACCAGACAATCCTCATGGCCCTGAAAAAATGTGAGGCCTTAGCTGCGTCTTCCACCTTCACCGCAGAGTGTGTCAGATCCGCGGCCCCACTGCCAGCCTGGCAGGATCAAATGCTTCCAGCTCACATCTCTCCGTTAGCCAAGCTCGGCGGGTGGGCGGCATGGCCAGGAAACTCTGCAGGCTCTGGAACCTGCTTTCCACAAAGCGTTGCGTCGTATGTTTTTCGCGAGACAAGATGAAAATGGTCTGAAATGCTTTGAGATTCGACTGCCACAGCTCTCTCCCACATCCTGGTATCCTAGTGGCGCTGTTGCCTTCATGTTAAAGGTCAACATCCCCACTGTTTCTTGCGAATGTAACCCTTCAGTACAGATGCAGGGCCTGCAAGAGGTTCCGCAAGGAATCACCGAGGTCCTGCTGGGTTGTGGGCGATACAAGGAGCTTGCTTGCTACTGGGAATCTCCTGCGTGCTCCCGAGCACTGGGAGTGCTGCAACCAGGATCTGGCAACACCCCAGGGTCCTCCCTGCTTTGCTTTTGCGAGTCTCTTTGGTCCTGCCTTGGCGGCCTTCATTGGAAGCGAGGATTGGAGGAGAGGGCCCGCTTTCCCTCTGAGCCAGCAGGGAAAACTTGCATGCAACACAGACAATGTGACAGTCGGCCTCTCTGCACATGTTTAGCAACTGGACGCTGTTTTGGTGAAACCAAGGAGCAGAAATGCTCCTACCTAGTGTTACTGACTTTAGTGAAACGAAGGAAAGCCTAGCAAACCATTCAGCAGGCGGCGCAAGTGGCAGGCTAGCGCACGCCAGCACCTGTTGGAACAAATGCTCCAGGTCTGCAACTGAAGACGTGTGGCACCTGCAGCGCCAGCAGCCACAACGGTAGTACGCCCGACCTCTTCCTTGTCGTGCGAGGCAAGAAGTCACGTACATGTGTCTCGCAAGGGCTCTGTAGGCTCATCGCCTGTGAGGTCAGCCGACGCGTGGACTGAAGCGGGCGCGTCAGCAGCACCGTCTCCTCAAAGCAAAGAATCCAAAGACAACAGGGCTGGCTGACTGGCTTCTTAAAGCTTCTGTCTTGGGACCTCCTCCTCTACTGGAGTCCGACGCCCTGTCCCAAAGTGATTTTCACAGAATAGCAAATGATTCGGCCGCACCTGGCTGGCGAAGCTGTGACCTGAAAGACTGAAAGAAACAGCAGGTTGACCGAAGACAAAGTGTTTTCCCAGTCAGAACTCTTTGAGCTCCCTGCGGCCGCAATAGTCGCTCACGCTCCGTGGCAGCCCTGCCGTTAGGTGGGAGATGGTCGGAGGCTACTTTAGTCATTGATGCTGAGTGTAACTGGCAAGCCGAGGCCCCAGCCGGCCCCGTACCTGACGCAGTGTTAGCTATGCTTTCTCGACTTTCTCAGGTGGATATTTGCCTGGCCAGAGAGGCGCCGGTGACCTGACAAAGTGCGAGGGATGGTCACATCCACGCCATGTCTCCCGCATCCTGCCTCGCCAGGCATCCTTGCAGCAAGAAGCGGGAGATAGCAGGAGCTTGGATGAGTGCATACTTGACAGACCGCATGGGCATTGAGTCTGCGGCAGTCAAGGCCATGCCCCCACTGGCACCGCCTCTGCGCAACAAACAGCCAACTTGATAAATCTTGAAATCCAAGCAAACCTCGCATACTTACAGGTAGGAAGAGAAATGGATAAACAATGTGCGCGGAAGGGAAGCGTCCAAAACAAACCCCTTCTCTTTCATTGGAGCACATCAAACTTCAAAGACTTTGCAGACCGCATTCCGAGCCAAAACATGTCACGTGACCGCGCGTGTTACGAAGATCTGGGGCAATTCGTGGTGATGACCGTCAAGTGGACGGTGAAGAAAATTCAGCATGGCAAGTTCCATCTGCTAGTTTGTGGCTGGTGAGTGCACCCTCTGACAACCAGGGGTCCTTCTCATCATCAGCACGATTTCACGTCCTGCTAAAGTCGCTGGCAGGACAGCAGCGTAGCTGGCGGTCCGTTTATCCAGCTGGGTGCCTTCCCTTCGATATGTTGACAAAGCTCGCAGCTTGTTTGGAAAGCTTCAGGGACCCAAAAAGTCGTTCTTAAGACGTGCAAAACGCCTGCCACAGCGGCACTAGGGACCGGAGCTCAACTGCAGCAACCCTGTGACCCCTCTATCCCGGAGCCCAGATTTCAACATGTTGGGCCCACACGTCAATCTAGGTGGTTTACAGCACGCGACAGTCCACACTCTCTCGTCCCCTCTGCCTGTCGCTTTGCATGGACCTCGAAACCTTCAAAACTGCTACCCTGTTGCGATGTAAGGAGAGCATTCCAATCCCCCCAACTGCACGGTTTGCGTAACACGCTCATCTCTTGACTGTATGCTGCCCTCTTCATTTTTTGAGCCCATGCATGCGCAACATGGCAGAATGAATGAAAATGCTTCAAACTCAGGACTTTGGAATGCAGTATGCCAGACCAGGAGCAGGTTAGTTAGCCGTTTAATTAGGTAAAGAGCACAGGAACAGCACATCGAACCACCACAGCAAACATTGCAGAAAATGTGCTCGGAAGAGTATTTCTTTTCGGCTAGAACTCTCTTGCAAAATAGATTATGGACTCCCGGAAATGGGGGAAGCCACGTCCTGAGAACACCTAGGGATTCTGAGACGAAAGTAGCAGGCGTCTCGTTCGACGATTGCACAGGGACTATGCTGGAAATATTCTTGAGGAATTTGAAAATAATTGGGGGCGGACGTTCCATCAATCATGCTCGATGAGGCCAGATTTATTTGGTAGCTGCCTAGCACTGGTAGCCCTAGAGGAGTATGTCTGGAAACGGATCAGTGTAAACTGCCAGCGAAGACAAGCCATCTGCGCCGTTGAACAAGGATACGCCGTCCGCCGCAGTACAGGCGCAAGTTATTGAAACCACATTGAGAGTTACCGTAACAAAAAGCACATGGATATCGTTGGAGACACACCAAGAAAAATGAAAGAAATCACATGTGGTGTTTGCTTTGGCATCCGGAAAAGTACGATAAACGCAAAGCGCATGGCGTGGTATGGTTTTTCCCAGACAACATCGTGACACATGGGATTCTTGCATGAAGCATCAACAAAAAAAGGTTGGTGAAGCTGCGCAGCGCACGAACGGTCCCCACACACACAATCCATCCTTGCGAAATCGCATTCCCACCAAAGCCACGCGTGCATGCTTGTCACAAGTATAAATGTTGTTGCCTTGGCACCCTCATATCTTCGTCCAAAACTTATGACCATCACACTCAATGGGGCGTCCAGGCTGCCATCCCTGCGACTCATAACTTTGGAACCGTTGCTCTTGGAGCGCCATTTCAGTACTCCTGTGTCATCTTGGCGTGATTTCCTGAGTTACTTAGAATTTTGGGAGATTCACGTGTGATCCTTCCAGAGCGCTCGTGGCGCTCTTGAGGTTGTTTTGGAGTGTTGTTGGAATGGTCTCAGTGTGCTTCTGGAGTACCTGCACTCTGGTGAACCTACACGTTGAGTCACTGGGGACTAGACTAGACTGAAGAAGTCTGTGATGAACACCGTTGCCAAAAAGTTTGCATGTGTGCGACGCAAAGCTGGGCTCAACCAAGTTGATGGGGTATAGGTTTTCTTGCCCTGGAGGCACGGGCCGGGCCATGGGACGCGGGCCGCGGAACGGGTGGCGCAACCGCCCTAAACCTTAAAAACGCTAAACCACAGAAAACCCTAAACACCCTAAACCATAAAAACCATAAACCCCTCTAGATATCCTAAAAACCCAAACCCTGAATACCTAAAAAGCCCCAAGACACGCTAGACCCTAGGAACCCTGGAAGCCCTTAACCCCAAAACCCCTAATTTCCAAGAACCGAAACCCAGAAAACCCTTAACACCCCCAACCCTAAAATAGTAAACCCTAAAAACCCTTGACACCCTAAACCCCAAAAGACCCTCACACTGAAACCCAAAACTCCCTAAACCCTATACACCCTTGCCTTATAACACCCTGAACCCTGAACCAAAAAACACTAAACCCCTCCGAAAAAACAAACACCCTAAACACCCTAAACCCTAAAAACCCTAGACCCTATACATACCTTAAACATGACCCTAAACCCTGAATGCCTAAAGCCCCTGCCCTAACCACGCTGGACCCTAAAGACACTAAAAGCCCTAAACCCTGAAAACCTAACACCCCTAAACACCCTGGACCCTAAAAGCCCTAGAAGCCCTAGCCTAAACCGAAATAACCCTAAATCCAAAAAAAAACTACGCCCTAAACACTCCAAACACCCCTAACCCCCAACAGAATAAAACCTAAAAACCGGAAACACGGTAAACCCTAAAAGCCCTTCACTCTGAAAACCCCAAACCCCCTAAACCCTAAAACCCCCTAAAGCACGCCAAGCCCTAAAAAGCCTAATCCCTTAAAACCCTAAACACCTTAAACATCCCGTCAGCTACTAGAGGGTTACCCCCCCCGACCCGGATATTAGACCCAAATGTCTGGGTCGAATATCCATGGATTGGGGGGTTGTGGGATGCCTAAGAGGCAGTAAATTAGACCTTGTCATTTTGGGGGGTCGACTCATATGGCAAACCAGTAGATG
>CAJNIZ010021602.1:258-27461 GCA_905231905.1 Symbiodinium pilosum
GGGGTCCCCTTATTTTGGGGAACTTTCATTTCTGACTTGCCCTACCTAGGGATCGAAGTAGTCCAAGGTAGAAGGAGGGGCCCTCTAGTTACTAAATCGTCCTCAGTACCCCACTACATATCATACTATACTATGCAATATCATACTTTTTGGCTGTTATAAAGAAATTATAATGACCAACAAATTCAAAACTATTTTGGGGATCCCATATAGGTTATGTACTTTCACATAGAGGTCTCGTGGCCACAGGACCCAGAACCATACTACTCTTGATGATAACGGACTTATAACTAGTGGGCCCCTGCTTGTAGGTACTGTGTCAAGACTTTAGGGCTCAAGGCTGGTAGCAATGTTGCACTTAGAGCACCGTGGTTGTATTCCCAATGATGGCTATCATCCAGAACTCTGGTGACCACGGATCAGGGTTTGGGGGTTTAGGCTGCAACCTTTTCTTTTCAAGCTCATGATGGGACATAGAACCCAAGAAAGTCCCCGCCTCAAAGGACTCTAGCCTTCACAGGGCACTGTGCGGGGGGGATCCATAATATGAGCTACAGTCCAGAATTTCCATTCGGTTTCAGGTGGAGACCACATCCAAATTGGTGGGTTCCTGCATGAGCTACAGTAAATAGCTCCCATATAAGAGTATGCAAAATGAAACGGAAACTTGGAATATGTAGGGGATGATTGGGACTACTTTTTCGCACGTAAATGCATAGAGGACATGGGCTCCTGATCAGGGAATATCTTCAAATAGGTCTACTAAGCTCTATAAGACAGGGCCCTATGTCCACCCTTGATGCTCCATTAGTATCCCTAATGCTGACAATAGCTCATATACAAATGTTAACATATGTGGTAGTTTCCCTAAAGTACTNNGAATTTAGACCAATCCCCATGTATTCTCTAAGCCTTATACACATATCATGGACCCTCTCAGGAAGCCTTCGAATTTGCACGAATCTGCACCCCATCAACTCGTGCAGGCGAATTGCTCTCAGGTTCAGTTCCGCCCGGCCGTGTGGGCTTAGGATTTGGGATGGTTTAGGGTTTAGGGTTTAGGCTTCAGGGTTTAGAGTCTAGGGGTTAGGGTTCAGAGTTTAGGGTTTAGAGTTCAGGGTTTAGGCCTTCGGGTTGATATCCGAGTTGCTGCTGAAGGTTTTGGGTTTAGGGTCAGTTGTAGTCTCAGGATTTGAAATTTACTTGCTGGTTCAAGGTAGGGGATAAAGGAATACAATCCTAATCAAACACATTCCCTAGTTCGTTTAGGTTGTTTAGGTTGTAAGGTCTACCCCCGGACCCTGCCGATTATGTTGTTCCCGCTTCAGGGTTCAGTGGCTTTTGGATTCTATACACCCTACAGTTAAATTTCCCAGTAGCCTACTATTTAAGTATCTGGGAGACCTAGGCTTTGTTGTGGTCTATGCAACTCACTTTGAAGGCTCCGTCCTGTTAAAACCCTAAACTCTAGGCCCGAACGCGTAAGGCCTAAAACGAACCCCGGCAAGGTGCTCATAACATCTTAATGTGGGGAGTGTTCCAGATTATGCCTCTTTATGGGCTGACCCAAACAGACTGTCACTTAGAACAACCGTCATGCAGAATACCGGCCTAAAAAGACATGACATTTAAGCATGCGAACACTTGTGGGATAACAACATGTGTATCTACGTATTCTTGCAGGTTTCGTTCAGAAGCTGCAGTTGTGCGTCAACACGGCCCAAAAACTGAAACATACCCTATACAACAAGACTGATCCATGGTACAAAGCGCAGACCTATGTGCGCAGCTGTGAAACAAAGCAACTCAGAATCCTGCAGCAAACTTGCTTTGGGTTCGTAGGACATGCGGGAGTTGACAAGAAACCGAAACCAACGTCTAAGCGGTATTATATAGCAGGTACTATAGAGATCCATGACTCCATTCTCTACTGACACGCAGTGAGACAAGACACAGACCCTTTGAAAACGCAGAAGAAACAAATCCCGCACTACGAACTCCTGAGTCCACAGAAAACATCAAGCTCTGAATCCTTTCCCAACTTCCCAGCCCTACCTAGAGAAACCGATGCGCCTGATGAAAATACGATGTGTGCAATGAATTGGCATCTTTCCCCGTATTTGAGCTAACGGCTAAATTCCTAGTATCCCCCTGACAGCCCTTATAAAACTCCCTGTATAATTTAATCCCCTATATAACCCACGCTAATGAGGTTATAGACCTATAGCTTATTTGAAGGTCTTCTACTTAGGTTGCTCTAGGTAGACCCTAATACCCTAAACCCTAAACATTAGATCCCAAACCTAATCCCTAAACTTTAAGCTCTCAATCCTTGGGATCGAAGTCGCCGAAAATAATCTATCTATACCCTAAGGGTCCAAATACTCAAAGAGTAGATCATTTGGGCCTAAACGGGATTCCTACATAGGTACATTGGGCCCTGAATACATATTGTTTAGTACCTGGGCTCTTAGGGATAGACTTCAGGGCCCTAAGTAGGCATTGTTTATAGACTTGGATCACCAGGAAAAACCTTAAGCCCCAGGGCCTTCACTTTGCACGACGCTTGGCATTTCCTGCCATCAATAGCCCAGATTGGGTTCGGGTTTGGGGTTGACAGGGGTAAGGTGTGCCGGAGCTCCGAAAGCTTGTGGGTGGTTGTTACAATTATGGTCCCCTGCTGGATCCCTATTATAATACAGCCGCTAATAGTTAGGGTGCCCAAAAAGGGATCATAACTTTGATAACCACCCATGTAGAATCCTGGCCTTTCTGGCTGTGTATGGGCCATTTGTTTGCTAGCTTCTTGCTTTAAGTGGAGACCGCATGGGTGCATACGACTGCCAACCTCATTTAGCGCGGACTTCACGTTCGATAGACATATAAAAGAGAGAACATGACCTATCTTGAATGTTGACGCAACCCTCTGTGAGGTGCACCAACACAAGCCATGTAATCGGCATAGGCTATAGGGTTCAGGGTTTAGGGCTAAACCCTTCAAAAGGCCTGTGGTCTTCAAAGTCCACTCTTCGGGTTCCATGTAGAATCTCCAGAAATAGCGGAAAAACATCGTAGACGGGTACTACTGGGGGACCTAGGTTTGAAGAATCCTAGTGACCTAAAGTCTAAACTCCGAGTATCTCCCGTAGTAGCCCCTGTAATACTCCCCTATATTATAATCCCCTGGATAACCCCCCTGAAGGAGATTTAGACTGTAGCCCATATTTGTTTGAAGGATCCGATGATGATGTGGAGCAGTCCCACCGTGGATGGAGGAAATCTTGCACCAGCTAATATAGACTATAATGCGATAATAACAGTACCTTCGGGATCTTGAGTTGTGCAAGAACCACCGCAGGGCTAGACAAAGCCGTAGCGGAGAAGTACCCGGTCTCCTGATTCCAAAACACATCATGAAGGGACTTTGATGGGAACCCCAAAACAGGGAACCCCAATAATATAGTAGGAATATAACAGCAACACAAGGACCGCGGCAGCCATATTCCTATTACATTCCTGCTATATTATTGTGGTTTTCTGTTTTGAGGTTCTCATTTAATTTAAGTCCCTCACTTCACCGTTCCCTGGGCTATACCCCGCAGCAACATGCAGGAAATCAACTTTTGATCTTAGCACTTGCGCTCCTCTACATCTCACTCGCTGATGGACCTACTTTAAGCCTTCAAGCCCTACCCCCAATTCCTGAACCTCGAACCCATAACCCAAACACTTAGCCTCAAACCTCTACAACCTGAACCCCATCTAGAGTAACCTTATACTCAACAAATGCAGAGATACTAAAAGACTAGCTACAAAAAAATGAATATACTGAAGTATTGGCCACATGACACATGACCAAACTTCGTTGGGCACCTTAGCTACTCTTCAGGAACCTAAACTAAGTTACCTCAATGCATGAGTTTGTTATATGTTTCCTTGTCATGGTGACTTAATACAACCCTTAAGCCTTAGGATCCAAGTACCCAATAATCAGATATACCTGCCCAAAGACCCAAGTACCAAATTGTCGGGGAGGGTAAGTGCTTTCTAACCGCAACCTAACCCCAAAAGCGCTAAACCCTAAGCCCAGAACCCTAAACCCTGAACCCTAAACCCTAAACCCAACAACTTGTTAAATTCCCCCCCCCCCTCCCCCGCTGCCTGGGGGCCCCTGGAGTGGAAGAGGCCTTTTGCCGCCGGCAGCGGGCTCCTGAGCAGGTCCATCCCGAGGTTTAGGGTTTGGGGTTCAGGGTTTAGGGGTTTAGGGGTTTAGGGATTTAGGGTCTAGGGTTTGGGGTTTAGGGGTTCAGGGATTTAGGGTCTAGGGGTTTGGGGTTTAGGGTTTGGGGTTTAGGGTTTAGGGGTTTAGGGATTTAGGGTTTAGGGGTTTTTGGGGTTTAGGTTTAGGTGAGTAAGGTTTGTAGGAAAATGGTTTAGGGGCTACGGCTAAACCCTAAACCGCTTTAGGGGGATTAGGGTTTAGGGCTTGGGGATTCTGAGTTGAGGTTTGGGGTTCAGGCTTAGGGGGTGTGAAAGATTGAATGCTCAGAGTCTTCTTGCCGGCTTCCGGGGCTTAGAAAAAGGCTTCAGGTTTGCTTGAAACTCAAATCATAATTGGGATAAACCATGTCAGCTATAGTCTAAACTCCTACTATCCCCCCTGGAAAAAGGATATACTACCCCCCTATTATATAATTCCCTATATAACACCCTTCAGTTTAAGGAGTTTAGACTCAAGCTCATAATGTCTACTGGGTTGTTGCTAAGTAACTTAATTTAAGTTACTATATTGGGGAAGCCCCATTATTCAGTATATTGCCCATAATGAATTGTAGTTTCATTTGTCTCTCTGAACCCAACATACTATAGTAGTCTCCATGTCATTTTCCATTGTCCCTATATACCCCCTATGTGCTATAGTAGTTTCCATCGTCTTTTCCATTTATCCCTATTTAACCCCTATATACCGTAGTACTTTCGATTTTCTTTTCCATTATCCCTATATAACCCCTACATACGATAGTAGTTGCCATTATCTTTTCCATCATCCGTATATAACCCCTATATACTATAGTAGTTTTCATGTTCTTTTCCATTATGCCTATATAATCCCCATATCCTACAGTACTCTCCATGCTTCTCCATTACCGCTATATAGCCCAAGTCTGCGCCGTGGCGTGTTGCAGCCTGACATTTCAACACGTGTCACCCCTGGAAAGTACAATATCTAGTGTCCATAACCAACCTCACACCCCTGAATTCTGAGTCTAACCCCTGCCTGAACTGGTCACCCAGAGGGTCGTCCCTTTAAGGGGGATCTATAGGGTTGTGATAGGGTTATGTAGGGATGTATGCGGATACATGGGGTTTAGGGTTTAGGGTCCAAGTATTCAATAATTAGGTACTTTAGGGTTATAGCAATTGTAGTACAAGTTTTGGGTAAGTATATGATTATTTGGTACTTGGACCCTTAGGGTAAGAGAGTATGTATGTAGAATAATTGCCTTCTGGGCACCTTTTGGTGATTCGGGCTATTATTTCACCTACTTTCAGGGTCCAGGTAAACCCTAAACCCCGCCTGCATGCTCTCCACGCTACGCGACACCTGGGCTGGCGCTATAGGGTTCAAGAGCACCCAATTTGAGTAGTATGTGAGTGTGTCTTCCATCTTTACCCTTCACTCCGCAACTTCCGTACGGTAGAACACGACCGGGGAAATTAAGCAGAATTTTTGCGCCAGGGCTTTGTGCAGACACTTCTGTTGTTGCTGCAGCTCGAGGCCTGAACACAAGTAGACCGAGGGGGGCCCTCCTCAGGAGTTACAGTGGATCCTCATAAGGGCTAAAACCCTAGAGTCCTTGTAAATGGAAGTTTCCCTAAATTACTGTTCCCAAAATGGGGGAAATTGATATAGGGCCCCGTATTATAATGGGNNGGAATTTAGACCAATACCCAAATGGAGGCCGAAGGGTTACATGTTAGTTTGCGGCAGGTCAGCAGGATGCCTCAGTGTTTCAATGCCTCCGCGTAGGACCGAAGATGGAGCTTTGGCCACCAATCAAGGACAAAAGTGACTAGCAATTCGGGATGGTATGGACAGATACACACCTGGGTTCCCAAAAATGCAGCATAATTGGTTTTGTTTCTGACAGTTTACAGGGCTTTGGCTCATTGCTCTACTTGCTTGCGCTGTCCAGTGGAGATTATTATTTCAGTTGTGAAGGACGTGGACATTTCCATACCCTGCCCTGCCAAACAGCAGAAAATCTGCGCAACCGTTGCATTACCCGACTTGCTGCGGGGATCAGAAGCTCAAATAGGCTGGTCAAACAACTTCAGGGCACTACTGTGCCACAGCCAAGAGAGAATTGTTGAACCTATCTAGACGCACACAAATGCCATCGCCATAGCCCAGGACCCAGCGCTCTGGCCTTATATGCCTTACTGTAGACAGAACGAACCTTCAAAAGTTTCCCGGAAACCGAAGTCTGCTAAGATTCGTGGAGACACCCGGACCACCTCTTGAAACCAGAACAACACAGACAACTCACAAAGTTCCTCGAAGTAGACTGAGTCACATCGAAACCGGCAGGATTGATGGCGATCGACTTGGAAACATCGTAGGTCTTGTA
Source organism: Symbiodinium pilosum (assembly GCA_905231905.1). NCBI lineage: Eukaryota > Dinophyceae > Suessiales > Symbiodiniaceae > Symbiodinium > Symbiodinium pilosum. The sequence goes on from CAJNIZ010021602.1 coordinate 6,891, forward strand.
GATTCCTGCAAAACCAGGCCCGGAAGCCCATGAGCAATCAAGTGGAAAAGAAGATAGAGCCGGCGTCATTTGTACTTCGATATCTTTGGTCCCTCGAAACTGATCAACCTGCTGTTGTGACATCAAGGGTTCGGGGTGTAGAGTCTACGGGTTACAGCCTGTTTGGCTGGCTCGTATGCTTACTGAATCCGTGCGCTATGAAGACTATGTAGGGCCATACCTGTGACCCCAATTACTTACAGTTTTATGGGTTATACTTACTAATTGAGGGGTAATTACTGTTAAGCTGTAGGTAATTGGGGTTACAGGTGGAAATCTAGCAGATGAAGTACAAATTGGCAATTTGCAGCCTTAACCCTCAAGCCTAAACCCTGAAGATTAAACCCGAGTTCAGATTTTAGGCTCCTAGTTGCCCAAAATAGGGGGACCCGAGACCTTACACCCCTAAACCTTAGACCCTAAACCCCTATATACCCTGATATACCTCTATATATCCCCTATGACCCCCCCCCCCCCTAATTCGACCCACATATCCTTCCCACAGAACGTCGTGGAGGCACGCACAGGTTTGAGGTGCTTAACGCTAAACCCTCAACCCTATCATCCCTCGCGCCTACCAGCAGGTCCGCCAGCTCAAACCTTGCATGGCTGCGCAAGTGCAGGGTAGAGGACATGAACTCCCGCATATCGGGCTGGGGGGGGGCCGTCCCATACCATCCTATGTGGCCCTATGAACTCTATATATCGTTTAGGGTTTAGTTTAGGGTTTAGGGTTTAAGATTTAAGATTTAGGGTTTAGGGTTTAAGATTTAGGGTTTAGGGTTTGGAGTCCGTTGGTGGCTACTAGTTTGAGATGCCTTTATTGTGGAGCTTCGGTGTGTGGTGGAGCAAATCCAGAATTCACATCCGTGCGTGGCATCTGATCCCGACATCTGTCATAAACATCAGTCTCCCCCAGAATGAACTAGAATCTAAGATCCTGGTATCCCCCCTTAATAAGCCCCATAATATTCCCCTAGATATATCCCCTATTTGACACCCTTCAAGGAGTTTAGACTGTAGCTCAAATGGCCCCCTAAACCCTAAACCTCCACCTACCTGGGCTCAGGCCTACAGCTTCTTAGGACTTAGAATTAAGGTTTAGGGTTTAGGGGCCTTTTCCGTGTGCATACCTCTCAGGCGTACTGAAGCTGATATGGCCATGTAAAGCAAGACCTTTCTAGCACCTATACTTGGGGATATATAGCCTTGATGCTGGGTACTTAGGCCACTTAGGCCCTAGTAAAGTGTAGGAGGAAGGTCTAAGCAGTGTAGTGTACATCATGCACATCCCCGCACTACACGGCCTCAGGAGCTATGAGTACCACGATGAATTATTTGACTGGAGAATTCAGATTAGAACTCCCAACGGCAAAAAAAAACAAATCAAAGATATTAAGCGCTCTTACAGCAAGGGGCTTGGAGGGTCTAATAGCCGAGCCTGCTGAGGGCAGAGCTCAACACCCCATACGCTTCACCCCAAACCTTAAATCGCAAACTACAACCCCGGAACCCTAAACCCCAAACACTCCAGCCCCAAACCCACACCCCAAAGCCTAAACCCCAAAACCCTAGCCATGGAAGCCACAACATTATCCACTGTCAGGTTGCATGTGGTTGCGCAAGGAGATGACGATGAACTGAGCATTCTTCGTGCGCTCCTGCTTACGGAATCTGGCTACTGAAATACCGTATGGGTTAGGTTTTTGGGCTTCGGTTGCAAATGAGGGTCCCTTGATAGGGGGGTTCTGGGGATATTTGGGGGCAGGGGTAGATTGTTAGGTTTATAGTTTATAGGGTCCATGCACACAATACTCAGTAACATTTAAGGATTTGGCAGTACTGGTTCTACTAGAATTAGGTGCTTCCACCCTGGAGGTTAATCACACTGTGGATTCAGAAATCCTGCCACCATCGCATATGGCCTCAAAAATGAAGCCTGCAGAAGTTTGGGAATACTAAGTGCTGCAAGACTTCGTCCATCCATTGCGTGCCCTGAAAAGCTGGACTGCCTTAATTTGAAGCTGGACACAGGGAGGCATTGGAGTGACTTGGATCCCCTATGGCGAATCACACACCCTTGGTGAAGCTACCTGGGGGTTTCTGAAATTAGGGTACAAGTTTGGGTGTCCGCATAAGAAGGACCATATTTTTTTGGGGTATACATTGGGATCCCCCTGTTTAGGGAACGTACCACCTAAAACCACCTTTGAGCGCAGCTTGAAGTGCACAAGGAAACACAAGGCCCTGATGACACCCATAAGTTAATCAGTACGCAATGGTTATGACAGAAGCCCTTAACCCTAAACCCTCAGGCCAGAGCATGGGGATGCTAAAAAAAGGGATTGACCATTCATGATCCATCAACTCTAGCTCTTCAGGGCTTGAGGGCTTAGGGGTGTTACCTAAACCCCAAACGTATGTAAAATAATGGCCTAAAACCTGATAACAGCCATAAAGGCCATTATTCTACATACTTTTGGGGTTCAGGTAGGGGTTTCGGGCGCATTGAGGGCTTAAGGCTCAGGCTTGTCGGGTGTAGGTTCATCTCTGGATGCAAGCTCGTTTGCATGACGGCAAGGCCATGAACATCCTAACCTACACCTGTGAGTTTGTTTAAATTGAGAAGAACAAGCATGGTATATTACGGACTTGTTGAACAAAATCGATCCTAGACTCTTTATAAGTTTCTGGGGGTTCGGATTTAGGGACCTTGAAGCATAAATCCAACAATACGAACCTGCCCAGACCATAAGCCCCAATCCTTGATGTAGTTCGCGATGATGGACACATTTCGAAAATCAAGGGCTGCATCGATCTCATCCATGAAGTACAAGGGCGTCGGTCTGCACGCGGTGTAGGATTTCAGGCTTTAATGTCAACAGAGTTGACAGTAGCATCCATACCTCAAGGGTCCTGAATATGTATTTTGAAGCTGCCCACGAGAAGTCCATACTACCATGTGTTAGATATGTACTTTGGACCCTTTGAAATCTCTGTAATCCCTGGACTCTATAAGCTTCCAGATGTTGCCTACTTTGCGGTCTGCGGCTTTATGTTCCGGCTCTGTTTTTAGATTTGAGTTCGGAGTTTTGCGTTTCGGGCTTGGGCTCTTACGGTAACCTAGACCCCTAAAAACGGTACAGATGTCAACATACTAGGTACAACTGCTTTTTTCATAGGCACATTTGTGACTCTAGGTATTGCGTTGCGTTTTGCAAGATCCGGGGCACTAAATGAACCCTGAACCCTAAACCCTTACATTTTGGAGTTGGTGGGTCTATGGCTTTTAACCTGAAATATGCTTACCCCGCAGAGCCCACCATCCCTAGTTCGGGGCTAAAAGGAAGTTATTATGGGTTTAGGGTTTGGGGCTTAGGCTTTGTGATTGAAGTCTCCACCACCAAAAGGTGTGAACACTTTTTTGTGTGGGGTCAGGGTCTATGGCACAACTTAGAGGACTCAACAAATCGAGTGCCAGGCTTGAACCCTGAGCCCTACACGCCTGACACGACTACTGAACTCTAGCCCCCCAAAACCCTGACCCCTCAAAGCAACCATCATGCAACTCTGCCTGGAGCAACCTTATGCAAGGAACAAGTCATGATAATGTTGATGGATGAACTTTTGCACCACCTAGGGGCCCTAGACTACGGTAATTCCTAGGACTTTAGGGACGTAAGGTGGTGCGAGACTTCCTCCATCAACAGTACCACAATATGTTACGCACAACTTTTTGGGAAAATTGGCTTACTCGGCCTACTCTAAGTAAAGCATGAACTGGAGCTGCACATCTGGCCCTAGGGTTTAGGGTTTAGGGTTTACAAGAGGATGGAGGATGGGGTTCACATTTCTCACAGGCACAACGTGGACCCGCCAATGTCCTTTCTTTGTGGACTTGAAGCAATTGTTGGTTATGATTTTGATAGGACCCAATATATAGCCCCGAGATAGAACCCCAACTTAAAACCCTAATATAGAACCCCAACAGATAACCCCAATATCCCTAGGACGCCAATGAATCCAGTGCATCGGATGGTCCACGCAGGCTTCAACTCTCATCCGCATGCGTTGCATGTTCAGCATGCTGGGTCGGCATACACAAGTGCGATCTAGCATGGTACCCCCAACGCTATATTCTAAACCTTTAACCCGAAACTAAATGGGCTACAGGCTAGGTCCTGCTTCAACATCAAAGTCTGCTATAATAGCCCTAAAGGGGTCTCCCAAAATAGCATGGAGGACTTAGGGTTTGGGATTTTAGGGTTTTAGGGTATTAGAATAGGGACACTACCGCAAGGATGGAGAATCACCTGGAACCGAAGCGACCAAGACAATCGAACAATGGAAGCTGAGAATATGTAGGGGCTTACAGGGTTGAGCGTTTCCCAAAATAACCCTAAACCCTGAACCCTAAGGATACATATCGTATCATAGTATCTTACAGTAAGGCCCCCTCTTGATGGAAACTACCCAGCCAAGACAAAAGGTTTAGGGTTTAGGGTGACAAAGCAACGCCAAACAAAGAGAGGTGCCTGTAGTGATGCAGGGCGAACCTTGCGATTCAGGAGTCTATGCTTTAGGGGTGTGTACTGTTATGGGGTTCCCTAGACCCTGAAACCTAGATCCTGACCCTGAAAATGAACCCTGAAGCCTAGTTCCTAAATCTTGAACCCTAAACCTTTAGGAGTTTAGGGTTAAAGCTTTAGGGGATTTAGGGCAGTGTCGGGGTGCTGTAGATGCGTACTGTGGATGAGGTAGTCTGGCACCACCCTCCCTACACTACTCAACAGGGTTACTGCTCAGGAACTTAAGTTGAGTGACCACAGTGCGGGGATAAAAAAAAAAGAGTCTATGTTGACATATTATGGGCACATAGTAAATAATGGGGTCTCCTTATCCTAGGACTTCCCCCAAAAATCCGAAAACCTCCGTACCGAGACCTTCGAATATGGTCCCAATTATGGTAGATCCTAACCCATAAGCGACAGCAAACGCAAGGATGTACATGTGAAGGTTGGTATAGCCGTCAGAAAACTTGGCTGGAGCTTGAATTAAACTGCTACAGTAAGGAGACCCCATTATGTACTATATACCGAAAGTATGGTAACTTAAACCCTAGTTAAACCCTAAACTCCAAGTCCTAGACCCCATAAACTCACAATATGGTAACTTAAATTAACTTCCTTGACAGCAACCAATCAAACTCTGAGTTGGGATCTTGTATGCCCGTGAACCATCCATCCGTAACCCACAAGAGGGTTTAGGGCTTTGGATATAGGCTTATAGGGCTTCGGGTTTAGGATTGAAGGTTTAGGGTTTAGGTCGCAGGATCAAAGGTTTAAGGTTTAGGGTTTAGGACCGAGGTTTTAGGGCTTAGGTTGCCCTAGAGTAACCTAGACCCTGAAGAAGGTAAAGATACCACAGCTTTAGGTACAACACCCCTTTGTATGCGTACATTAAGTACTCTAACGAAGGTTCAGGCTTGCGTGGATCTGCAGCAACCCTATGCCAAACTTCCGAAGACCTAAGCCTCAAAGACATAAATCCAGAAAAGCAAGCGGAAATCCAGAAACGCAAGCGGGAAGCCTGACACAGGACGTACCTTCAGTCCTAAACTTCGCAACCCCAGAACCCCAAGCCTCCCCTCCAAAATTCTTCAAAATGTTCAGAACCTCAAAACCACCACACCCCAACAAAATCCAAAAAACGTGCTGGACCTTCAACCCTACACCTTAAACCTGCAACCCTCAACGCCATAGCCCAGCAACACCAGAGATAGGGATGCCAAAGTCTTCTCGCCGCCGGAGAGGTTGGTGATCTGCTTCCAACCTGCATACTTGAGGTTTGTAGGGTTTAGGGTTTAGGGTTCAGGGCTTAGGGTTTTCAGCTCAGGGTTTAGGGTTTAAGGTATACTTGAGATAAGAAACCCTAAGGGTTCAGGATTCTATAGTCATATGCATGGGCGCTCTTATCCTAGAAGCTGTTTCTTAGGGTTTTGGGGGAGTATATGAGCTATAGTCTAAACTCCTAGTATCCCCCTTAATAACCCCTATAGTAGTCCCATATATAATCCCCTATATAACCCGCTTTTAAGGAGTTTAGANNTAGACTATAGCTCATATGACAACTCCATAGTTTGGACAAGTTTGAACCCTTAGGGACACGGTCTAGAGGATGGGGCTTGCGGAGACAAGGCTTTCCACATACAACACAGAGGGTCTACATCTAGGGTTTAGTGTTTAGGGGCTTAGGGTTTAGGGTTTAGGGTTGATACCAATCCCAGAGGGTCCACATCTACAACTTTTAGGGAATCAGGCCCCATAATTCCACACTATAGAAAGAACTATGGGCCTCACTTCCTGAATAATTGTATGTGTGGACCCTCTGGGCAAAGTTCAGGGCTAGCCTAAACTAACAGGGTTGGAGGTTACTTGGAGGGTCAGGGGGACTTAGTAAGTAGGTTAATAACACCTATAACCCATATAGTAACCCCAATTATCCCCATTATTAACCTAGTTACTAAGTCCCCCTGACCCTCCAAGTAACCAGCATGCAACCCCAGAACGGAGCGTATCACGACTGGTGCCCTGTTTAGCTGAGGGCTCCCTCATGCTAGCTTGAGGAAGAATCGCGGTTTGGGGTTTAGGGTTTAGGGTTTAGGGTTTAGGGCTTCGAAGCTTGAGAGGCGTAAGCTTAAAAACGCACATAGATATGGGCTGTTGACAACAGCACACCACAAAAACAAACATCAGGGAACGCATTTCGACCAACCACATATGTAGTCGGATGGACAAATGTTACTGAAGATTAAGATCCCTCCTCTGCATATCCCGAAGATACAGTCGTTTGTATAAGGGACCCCGAAACCTATAACAAACCTGTAACCTTGAGAGCACTTGAATCTAAACTAACTCTGAACTGCGAAGCCTTGGGCATCATGGTACCATGGTAATTATCATGAGGTCACCACCTGTATGTGCACCCCCAAAACCCGTACGCGAGACCCCACGCCCAACAAACCAGACCTTCAATATGATGTGCTCGCCACACTGCTACCTGTGGGTAAAAAAATCTTGCAGGTCCTTTGATGACGTATACTCGGGAATGCCTGTCGTTGACTGGGCATTTAATCTGAGGGTCATACGTGGCGCAAGGATTTCTCCAAGTACCGTAGGTCCAAACCTGACGCCTGACCAAGAATAACCTCAGATCCCCGAACCCTAAACCGCCATAGGGTTTAGGGTAGCTTAAACCTTAAGCTGCAAAAACCCAAGTCCCACACCCTTAACCCCCCAAACCCTCATCCACAATAGGCCCCAAAGCCAGAAGCAACTGAGCTCCGCCACTTTTCTTGGGAGGCCGTACACTGAAATGAATGCCCTCATTGAAAGGGTCAAGTGTGTCGACCTTGGGTTACATCCCGGTTCGGATTCGGAGGGTTGAGGATTTAGAGTTTAGGGTTTAGGGGCGTAGGGTTCAGATTTTGGGGCTGAGGGTCAAGGGTTGTAAGTCTGGGCCCTCGGAGACAAAGGAGTCAACGGACAATAAAAGCAAAGGACCTTCCCTCTAGATTTCAGAAACCGCAAGCTCCAAACAGCACTTTTTACAGAGCTCATGGCCCAACATTCATGCATTTAGTGCTGTAAGGAAACACGAGACTTGTGAACCCAAGTCTCTTTGCTTGCCATGAACCCCAAACATTCTTCCCCAGAGGGTCCAAGCACTCAATAGCTAGATACTTTGAGCAATACTAATTGTAGTACAGGTTTGGGGTAGGTATAAGATTATCAAGCACTTGGACCCTTGCGGTTCTATTTGTTCCCCAGCAATGCAGCGAAGATATACCAGTTCATGCTTCATGAAGCACGAGCTACAATCAATGTGTCCTGCATAATTTAGTGGACATGGGTTCCTTATTAGCGACTGCATGCGGGACTATACTAAACTACCCCTAAAACTTTAAACCCTAAAACCTAAGCCCTAAAACCTAAACCCGTAAGAAGGCCAAAATAGACCGTAGCTCGCATATCTACGAGTAGTCTCCCCATCCCTGCGGGCTTGCCATACATGGGGACTCTTCAAATAAAAAAGGCTTCTTTACCGAAGGCTACGGTTCCCAACAGTCTATTATATGGGGGGGGGGCCTCCTTACATGGGCTCCCTTAAGGGCTTCCAGAGCCCTTCCATACCACTCTCATGACCCTGACGGTCCAAGAACCTAGACAAAAAGACGATTTGGGCAGAAAGTACCACGAAACTTGTTCAAGCTGTGGGACACTGCTCACCTTACTTCCTCTCCCAAACGCATATCATGGAGACGCCTATAACGACGCCTCCTAGGACCGCAGTCTACAAAGGATGTCTTTTCAAGTTGGATGTCAGTTCCGGGCTAAGCATCCCCCATTCTGCCTTTCTTTCTGAAGGGGGAGTTTAGGGTTTAGGGTTTAGGGTTTGGGGTTTAGGGTTTAGGGTTTAGGGCAAATTTTTAAAGTGTAAATAGCAACAGGTTCGCGGAAGCGTACTCATCAGGATGGTTCCGGGTTTATGGATTAGGGCACTTGTAGGCGCGTACCCCCCACATAATGTTTGCATAAGAGCGGCAGCTTAAGGATACCGACCTGAAACTTACCCGAACCCTCCAAGAAGGCGGAGCCCCTGAAATCGGCTTGTAGACTTCTACCTGAACCCCCTAAGTATGCAGAATAATGGCCTCGATGGCTATCTTTAGGGGTTCTGGGCTATTATTTTACCTACTTTTGGGGTTCAGGTATGTCTAGCTACCTAATATAACCCAAAGTCGGTACTATCTATGGACTTTAGGGCCCAAAACAAAGGCATTTTATGTACCTATTCGATTTATGAGACTTCAGGGTAGGGGAAGCATTTCTTGTCGGCTGTAAGCCCTGAACCCGCCATTCTGTAGCACAAGCCCTCCACCCTCAATCTAGGATAGCTTCTCAGGTTTGGGGTTTAGGGTTCCTAGGGGACGCCTAAACAGTACAAACCACCTATGAAGGACCCTTAATGAAAGAGGATTTTACCTAGGGGGTTTCTCAGAGGGTCCTCTCAGCTTGTACCCTAAACCCTAAACCCTACCCTAAACCCCAAACCTGAGAGCCCCGAACCCGAAAAACCTGAAGGCTGCACGCAAAGATCTTTCATCCTCCGCCCGGCGCTAAATTAGCCCTCATAATTGGTGTTGCCTGTCCTGGGGTTTTATACCATAAGGGTCCAAGGACCTGAATAATTTTAGGGCCCACATACTATATCATTAGTAGTATTTTGGCCCTCAAGCCCTACAATTTGGGCCCTTGGACCCTGAGGGAGAGGGTTTAGGGTCTAGCATACTTATAGTACCGGGCTTGGGCAAGCATATGCTTATTAGGGCAGAAGTATCGGAAAGGCCATGCGAAGATTGCGGCCCCCCAAACACGAGTCTATGTTGCATTGCGTGTTTGCCAGCAGGGCCGTGAAATATAACCTCCAAACCTTTCACCCTGGGCCATAGATGCTACATCCAACACCCTAGACCAGAACTACTGAATCCTAAGCCCTACAAAAATCCCAAACCTCCTAAACCCCAAATCCTAAACCGTACACCCTGAACTTCCCAAATGGTTCAGGAGCTGACAAGCTCAAGCTCAGCATCGCCGCCGAGCGTGATCATTTGATACATCTCCTATCGCGTCTCCGAGGTTGGAACACGGTTTAGGGGTTAGTAAGGGTTGTTTTTTTCCAATTTAGTGGCCGCAAACATGAGCCCTTAATGAGTGCTTGTTTTCCTTCTGTATATAAATCCCTACAAACCCCATCGAGGGCTCGCACATAGTTGGGACCCTAGAAGGGTAGGGGCTCATACTACGGATGCATGGTCAGGAGCGTGGAATGTGTGTGGCCTAGGGCGTTGGTTTTAGGATTTTGTCTATGCAACCCTAAACCCTAAACCCTAAACTGTTGGTGTTTTTAAATGAGAGCACCTCCGGGGATTCAAGGTATAGTAGAGATCAGGTTCTTGATTTTACAGGCTGTCACATAAATGGGAAACAGCTACTCTGAGCCGATCACCATGGCATAACTTAATTGGGCAGCAAGTGAATACTACTTATGGTTGCAAGAATGCAGCATGAAAGCAAACACACACTGAAGTACACGAAGTACAATATAACCTACCTTAACCTACCCCAGCCTACTTTTTTTTGAGGCTCCCTATAAATTCTATATTAGGGTTCATACTGGGACCCTACAAAAGAGGTAGGCTTTGTTAGGTCAAGGTATAGCTTGAGGTGGTCCGAGGCTTGCAGGGGGGTTGACCCCTGTACCCTACTCCCCCTTGTTTGGAGTACCTGATTTTGTATAGAGAAGATACTAAACAAACAGTTAGGTATCCTAAAAGAGAGATTGGGTATAGGGGTCTAGGTAAACCCTAGCCTTGGGTCTAGGGTGTAGTGACATCTATGTCTGCCCGAGGCTTTCCAACCCTCAGGGTCCAAGTGCCCCAACATCATATACGTGCCCAAGTCTGCACTATAACTATTAGTGGCAAATCTTAAGTACGTGATTAAGGGATACATGAACTCCTCACTTGACCTCAAGCTCGTTACTTGGCAATAAAAAACCTCTATACCCCATATAACCCTAGAACACCTTTAAAGGACCCCAAATCCCAAAACCCTAGACACTAAACCCCGAACCCTGACCCTAAACCCTGACCCCTAAAACTCTAAACGCTGAACGCTGAACCCTAAGCTTTGGTCCTTCAGCTTCATCGAGATGACTGAAAAGCCTGCGTTCTGCTCCGTCTGAGGTTTAGGGCTTGGGGTTTTAGGGATTCTAGAATCTTTAGAGATGAGGGTCTCGGCCCATATCTAAAGGGCTTTGGGTTTGAGACTCCCAACAGTTTAGGCTTCAGGTTGGGTTGACTCCAAATAATGCACTGTCACGCATGTATCCAGGTGTTCGCACCGAGAATGGGGACCTCGGGAAGGACGAGGGATATACCAGGATATGAAGGGACAAAAGGGTCCTCGTGAAGGGTTATGTAAGGAATATTCGATCAATCCCAGATGAAGTTCCAGGCGGAAGGTAAGCACCGAGCCAAGATCCGCAGGTCATACAACTCTCAACTTGTGCGTCTACCTAGAATAGCCAAAGTACCCACCCTAAACCCTAACCCCCCAACCCTGGGTCCTAAACCCCTAAACTTCCAAAAGGCTAAACCCCAATCCCCCTACCTTAAACCCTAACCCCGACCCCCGCGCCCCAACCTCAATTCCTAAACTACCAAGTTACGTGGCTGGTGGAAATCTTGCACCACTTAGGATCAAAAAATGTGTTGTTTTCAAAGTTATGGGTCCCCTTTAATTACAGGTTATACTTTGGCCTCTAATATTTCGGGATACCAAGATGGGACCCGAATTTTTGGGAACTACTCATGAAGTTATTCGGGGCACAAGATATATCAGGTGGTGCGAGATTTTGCTTTAGGGCTTAGGGGTTCTAATGTCAGCGCCCTGGGCCTTCCATGAACTCCTTCATCCTTTGCTGGCGAAGGCGTTCAAGCGTGCGGCGCGCATCCTGCCAGATATTGATGATTAGGGTTTAGGGCTTAGGGTAGGGACTCAGCGTTTAGGGTTCAGGGTTCATTATTTAGGGTGCAGGCTTCAGGGTTTACGGCTTTTGAGGCCTCAGTGCCCGTTTAGAGGAATTATAATGGTGCCTACAGATACATGGTGACACACTCGAGTCTATATTGGGGCCTGCTATTCACCCTATGTGGGGGCCTGCATAATGGGGGGAGGTTTGGTCTTTGGGGCAAAGGTTCCGGATCTTACAAGATGTCCTTCGGGATCAGGACTGAATCGTGGGGATGCTATTAGTAGGGAATAAGGGAATATATTATATAGGTATCCCGTTTGCCCTCGCCCCAAACCCCCATCCCCCCCAGCCAGTAAGTTCAGGTTTCCACATTCCTTGGCACTCCGTTGTGGGCACCGCGGCATGGATCCCTATCGTCGTGCCGAACTTCCCTCAGTCAGGATAAAGGCACCATATAGCATATACTTTAGCCGTTTAGCCGCAATGTACACACACATGAATCTCTTTGGGCGCCACATATATACGAGTAATCAGCAGATGTTGGTAACCCCAAAACGTGCTAAACTAAGAACCAATAACTATCATATCATTGCAATGATGTCCTGACTTGGGGTTTGGGCGGGGGCCGGGTTGCCGAAATGCTCATTCGGAATAGATTCCTGGACAGCTTGGGCTAGCCAGCTTACATTTTTAAGACCCTGAGCCGTTTATTCAAACCAAACTAAACCCCTGACACACGCAAAGGCATAACCCCGAGGCCTACCAAGACCCGCAAACGGGGTCTGTGTAGATTTTGTTTGTGCGTACAGAGGGTACTTGGTGGTTCTAGGTACACCCTGAGCCCTACCCTGAGCTGAGGCTTCACGTAGCTAGTTGTTTGGGTACTTGGACCTTTAAACATTTTACCTAAGGCTCCAAGGACCCACATAGTAGGGCTTTAGGGCTCAAATACTATGAATATTATGGTATGTTGACCCTTAAACCCTATTATTTGGGTACTTGGACCCTTAAGCCTTAAATGCGGCATGACAGTCCCTCCTCCCGCGCGTTATGCACTTGCTCATAGTCGCCCAGACGTGCGCGGTGCTCGCCGTCCGCTTTGCGGAAGTCCTACTCTGCCAGACACACACACACACAACTTCGGGTTTACCTAAAGTCGAGTAACCAATGTACCCTTTTGGTATCTCTACCTCTTATAAGGGTCTAGGCTTCTCTAAGTAGGGCTTACGATGTGTTCGAAACTACAGCAATCTTGGAAACCTTGAGGATGTGTGGAGATGCAGACTGACAATTTCTGGGTGGGTCCCTGTCAGGAGTCGACCAGGACAACTCCACCAGGTTTAGAACACAGGGTTTTCCATGGCTTGCTGGTTTTGGGATTTAGGGCTTTGGGTGTAGGGTTCTTGTTCCAGGTACGGGCCAGGCTTAAGAATTTGTAGGGGTCGTGTTTGAAGGGGTAGTATGGGGGAGGTGATTCGCGAACCCATGAGTTTACGGCTTCAGGTCTGCACAGAATCCTCACACTATTCGCATGGCCCCCGCTAGCCACCAGAAAGAGGAAGTTGGTAACCCCAACTCCAAACTAGGTTTTAATGGGATCCTAGTATGAAGGATTTTTTAAGCCCGAACCCCCCAGATTTAGGGTCCTAATGGGGTCCGAGTGCGCGGGTCGCAGTTACAAAGTTCCTGTTCTCGCAATGTGTTTTAAGATCCCTCTGGAAGCCCCACAGCTAAAACATTGACAGACCCAACGGGACAAAAGTACCTATGGATTGTAAAATGTGGTTTCTCTGGTAGGAACTTCTTTTTCGGTTCAGGAAACGTTCCCCAAACCCTAAACCGCTGTAATTAATTAATGGGTGCTTAGGACCCGTTGGTGGAAGAATCCTTGTAGAGCCAGGAAGCAGTCCGGAACCCAACAGCAGTTTGAGTTTAAGGTTCAGGGTTTAGGGCTTAGCGCGTCTCGCTGCGCGGCGGCTGGAGGCAACATGTAGAAACGGCGCCCCGACACACCCAGGGGTGTGGGGGAGGGGGGGGGCGGCATATCTATCTCTCGTGCCCGACAAACCTCTGGCGCTCTGGCGCATCCTGTAGGTGGTTTCAGGGCTTGGGGCTTATTTTGGGTTGGGTGGGTTTGGCAGCGGGTTTCGAGATTTGTGGGCACCGTCCCCTACCCTGGCATATAGAGGGTTGAGGGTTCAGAACTCAGGGTTTTGGGTTTAAGCCTTAAACCCTAGACCCTAAACCACAAGCCCTGAATTTTTCACCCAGGCCTCCTTTCTGAACCCTAAACCCTAAGCCTTAAACCGGAAGCTCTAATACTCAAACTCTAAGCCCTATACCCTATTTATGGAAACTGCCATCCGTCCTCGATCGCACCCAGGTTCGGCTTCAGGTTCTTGATGTTGGCCTCACAGGCTTTAGACTTGGGATTTAATGCAGGGAGGGTTTAGGGTTTAGGGCGTAGGCTTTGGGGATATCACCTCGATGATGGAGAATAAAGGCAAATGGAAAATGGAATAGAAAATGGTTTCGTATAGGTGGCTATGAGTACCAGTAGTACCACCTATTACACAACCTATATAATCTCCTATATAACCCCCTTCAAGGAGATAAGACTATAGTACATATCAATTTCAGGCCTGTTCAAAGTACCCTATGTCATAATTTCACAACGAGTCTCTTACCAGATTATTACTAGGAGCTTAGACCCTAAACCCTAAACCTACACGTGTTACCAAGGGGGATACGTGGGGTTTAGACTATGGCTCATATGGAAAGTTATAATTCAATCTTCAGCAAGAAAGTCTTGGGGTTTGGGGCTTAGGGCCTCAGTTTTAATTAATACTGTTGATACTGAAATCCCTGCATGACCTTCATATAAACAGTACCATAATTCCCAGGGTAGAAGGAACTTAGGGTCATGCAGGATTTTGAGTATCTACCGTAGGGTTCAGAGTTGAGGTTTGTGGGTTTGGCGGATAAGTTTCTGAGCTAAGAGAAGAGGGCTTAAGAAGAACAGGATTCAGGATTAGCCGGAGTGGGTTCTTCGGTTTAGGGTTCAGGGCGTTGGGTTTGTTGGGTCTATTCCCTAAGGGTCCAAGTACCTAATAATCAGATACTTACCCAAAACCTGTACTACAATTCCTATTACCCAAAATGCAAGTACCCAATTATTAGGTACATGGACCCTTAGGGAGTGTTCCAGGTTTACAATCTGGCTGTTCTCGCCCTCCTCGAGGAGAGGGTCGTAGATCGGTTTCCAGTTCGAGAAAACCAACGTTGACATGAACCCTGTGCCCTATGAATCCTTAACCGCAAAAGCCTGTGTGGATCAACGGAATAGACCATGAATGGATCCTTAGGGTTTAGGCCCAAAGGGTCCAAAGTACCTATATGGTACAAAGTATGGTTTCTGTAGTAGTAGTTTCCCTTATGGTTTGAGTAAGAATACCCCATATGGGTACTTAGGACCCTTTGGGAGGGTTTGGGGTGGGACGTCATGGCAGCCATAGCTCGCTATTCAGACCGAAATCTTCGGCTTCTTCATGAGATCTAGGCTTTGCATGTGTGCTATTGTCTAAACTCCTGATAGGGGGATATATAGGGGATTATATAGGGGGACTACTATAGGGGTTATTTGGGGGGGTACTAGGAGTTTAGACAATGGCTCATGTGGCATTGCTGGTGCGAAAGTCGACGTGGGGCAGGAGAACCTCTTGCCTCGTGTAAGGAGTTATATAGGGGTTCTTATAGGAATCTACTCCTCCAAACTCTAATTACCATACACCCCGACCCCCCTAAATGTGATCATTCACGGGATACGCTGCACCATGCTCATGTAGAACACAAGTGAGTATACTCATAGGGGCAATCTTCCTAGTATGTAATGGAACTAGCGTTTGGGGTTCAGGGCTTTGGCGTCAAGAGAGTAATCCAATCTGACCAGTGCTGCACCCCTGTCCCCTCCTAAGCATCAGGAAGACTTTGCGAAGGCTGGGCAGAAAGCCTTCGTTCAAGTATTAAGAAGGTATTTATACAAGAGCATAAATGAAGTCCTATTTTCACGTGCAACTGAATATTAAGAGACTCCCACATTTAGACGGCCCTAAACATTATCCCTAAACCCTAAACCAGGTTTTACACCGTAGCAAGCCTGGTATGGGCAGCTTCTAGGACCTAGGAGGACCCCATGCAAACAAGGGATACTTGGAAGGTCAGGGGACTTCGTAGGAGGGTTAACAATACGGAAAAACTGGTGTCTTGCATGAGATGTAGATATACTCTAGACTCCCCTTAGCAAACCCTGTAATTGTATATGAGCCATAGTCTATTCTCCTAGTATCCCCCTTCATATCCCCTATAGTAGTCCCCTATATAATCCCCTATATAACCCCCCTTTAAGGAGTTTAGACTATAGCTCATATAGTCCCCTACATAACCCACCTTTAAGGAGCTTAGAGGATGGCACACATGGCTTACCCCTAAACCCTAAACACTAAATTTTCAGTGTGCCTTAGGAGACCTGTCCTTCCACAAAGTACTGCGACACCACACTGGGCTTTGTAAAGACTCTACAGGGTTTGGGTTTAGGGTTTAGGGTTGGAGATTCGTGAAATCAAGTAACCAATTACAAATGGGCTATTCACCCTACTTATGACTGTTGTAACCATAACTTCCCCGGAAGTCTTGCATACAGCAGGAATATGTCTACCCAACACATTCTCGTAGGTTACCCGTTTCCTAGATGTCTCACCGGCATCCGGGTATGCTCTGATAACATGTCGTGAAAAGCAGCAAAGTGCAAGACAGTCAGCAGATGCAAAGCAAAACGTGTAAAGCCTGAGCGTCAATAAATCCTAAGCCGTCACCACTAAATCCCTGAGCCCCAGACCCTACACCCTGCACCCCAAACTCTGAACCCTAGGACACCCTTTACAATACAAAACCCACATACCCAGAAACAGGAGCTACGTAGACCTCATCTAAGGGATAGTTGGGCGGTCACCCCAAAAAGCTATGCCCTTAACCCTATACCCTAAGGCCTAAACCCTGAACCCAAACCCTAAACTCAAAGCCCTAAACCATGAACCACCCTGAACCGTAAACCGTAAGTCCGAAAGCGTGAACCCTAAACCCTGAACCCTAAACCTTTTATTTAACATAGTAGTTTAAATGGTAATGAGTTCGTGGGCAAGGGCAAAAAGGGTCGTGGGCAAAGGTCAAAAAGTTGGTGGGCAAGGTCATACTGCGCCAGGTCAAAAAATGAAGTTCGCCCACAAACTTTATGACCTTGCCCGCCAAGTTTATGACCTTCAAGGTCAGTGAGCAAGGTTATGTCCTAATGGGCAAGATCAAGAAGTTGGTGGGCAAGGTCAAAAAATTCGTGGGCAAGGTAAACAAGTTGGTGGGCAAGGTCAAAAAATTCGTGGGCAAGGTAAACAAGTTGGTGGGCAAGGTCAAAAAGGTTGGTGAGCAAGGTCAACAACTTTTTGATGGGCAAGGTCAAAAAGTCGGTGGGCAAGGTCTTCTCGGGCAAGGTTTTAATAGGCAAGGTCTTAATGGGCAAGGTCATGGGTGGAACCCGAGGCCCTAGACTGGGGTTCCAGGCTAGATCCCTGGGCTGGAACCCTAGATCTTAAGCCTGGAACCCTAGGGTTCAACGCTCGAGCCCTTGTGGTCAAGGCTGGAAGCCTAGAGGCTTAAGGCTTAGATTTTAGGTTTCAGGGCTTAGAGTTTAGGGCTCAGGGTTTAGATTTTAAGGGTTCAAAACTTAAAGTTTAGGGCATAGGTTTCTTAATGATAACGCTGCTTAACAAGTGAATGTTAGGACTTGAGATGCTGAACCCAAACCCCCAAAACCCCTGAGCCCTAAACCTTAAACCTGCAATCTGCGCCCGAAGCCTCGACTGTAGCGATACGATCCTCGACTTCATCGCGGGCAACCTGATGGAAGTTTAAGGGCAGGTTTAGGGTCCCCTTTAACGGAGGTTATAGGGGTGGGGTTTACAGGGTTTAGGATTTAGGGCTAAGCGTTTAGGATTTAGGGTTTAGGGTTTAGGATTTAGGGTCTAGGGCTCGGGCATCACATGGGTTATTCTCCAAACTATGCGCGCCTTACACTTGTAGACTTATACTACAGCAATCTACAGCATCGAATGTCTAGAGCTACCAAGATGGGACCCTTATCCCTGAACTACCCATATGAGCTGAAGTCTAAACTCCTAGTATCCCCTGAATAAGCCCTATAATAGTCCCACTATGGCCCATATATAGGGGAGCCTGGAATACATTGAGTTTAGGGTTTGGATGTTATCAGCAACATGGTACCTAGACAAAGAGATAAAGATATTAAAGCAAATGGTACAAAGCCGTTTTTTTATAGGCGCATTGGTTACTCTAGTTCAGGTTAAGAACTGAGGGTATACCAGGTTAAGATGCCGGGTTTAAGATTTAGCGCTGCCAGACTCTGGGTTTAGCTGCTAGAGTTCCAACAGAATCAGACTCAAGGGTTTGGGGTTGTGAAGGTTTAAAATAGCAATCTTTATCAGGCTTAGGCTTTATGAGCTTGGGGCTTTACGCTGTAGGGGTGAGAACTGGGATCACAAACCTCTTGTGCAACCGCTCCCATTCAATACTCGGCCGCGAAAAAGCGTAGAACCCTAGAACACCCGGTATAACCCTATACAATCCTAGAAAACCCGTCAGCCCAGTATCAACCGCCCTATACAACCCTATATATCCATATGGAGTCCTGTAGCTCAGGACGCTTGATTAAGCGTGACCCTAACCCTACACCCTAAACCCTAAACGGGTGTAAGCCGTGGGTTTAGGCTGGTTGGGTTTCGCGGGCTCAGGGTGCAGGGTTTAGGGTGTTTGGGTTTAGGGTCTTGGGGCTTGGGGTCTCTTAGCGTTTAGGGTATTTGGGGTTTAGGCTTTAAGGTATTTGGTGTTTAGCGTTTCGGGGTTCGAGGTGTAAGGAGTTTAGGGCATGTGCAGGTCCACCCGGTCTGGGGTCTAGGATCTATCAGCATGTGAGGCAGGGCCTTTGTTCATGCATGGTCATCAACAACGCGATTCTACTTTTCTACACTAAACATCACTCAGCCATGCTCAGTGGAAACCCTACCTACACCCACCAAAGGCGCAATGAAATCCTTAGACCCCAAATCCTCCGAAACCTGGAGCCCGAACTTTTTCTTCGGAATGGGGGCTATAGGCGGTCAGGGCATGGTTTTGGGGCAATGTTCCTTCACATTAAGAACTGCCCCCACATCTATAAACTCTCACCGCCGGAACACAATTATAACAACACCCACATGTATAAAATCGGGACAATGATTTCAATTAGATTTAATTAACTCGAAATAGGCGTTCAAACCTGCATGTTTGGCATTATTCTTCCGCGGCCCCCCAGAACGGAGATAGATCAATCGAGGGGGGTGGGGGGGTGGGGGGGGGCATTTATTTATGCGAAGTGAACATTATATGGTGACATGTGGAATACATACTTAGAAGAAGAATATGGGCCCAAAAACCTGATGCGGACCCTAAACTCCACAACTTCGGAGCACGGCGGATACTAAACCCTAAGCCCCAAACCATTAAAGCCTGCTGCATGACCTTAAGTACCTTATACGGATCTTATACCACGGTACTACAGCACCTTAAGGTCGTGCCTATAAAACCTGAACCCTAAACCCTAAACCCTATGACCCCCCAA
Organism: Symbiodinium pilosum; assembly: GCA_905231905.1. Taxonomy (NCBI): domain Eukaryota; class Dinophyceae; order Suessiales; family Symbiodiniaceae; genus Symbiodinium; species Symbiodinium pilosum. The sequence continues at coordinate 26,251 of CAJNIZ010021602.1, forward strand.
AATTGCTAACTACCTAAAGCCCAAAAGTATGTAAAATAGTAAAAGGCTATAATTCTACATACTTTAGGGGTCCAGGTAATCCCTAATCCGGACGTACGACCAGGACTCCTGAAGGGATCCCACCCTTCTTCTCCTCACTCTAAAACATCTTAGAAACCCCTCCCTAGGGTTTAGGGTTTAGGGTCTATAAGGTTTGTTGTTTAGGGTGTCGGGTTTAGAGTTTGGGGCTTAAGGTTTAGGGTTTAAGAGTTTAGGGTTTGGGCTTAGGGTACTAGAGCCCATAAACCCCAAATCCGAAAAGTTGTTACCTTAGATCACTGCGAATGGAGGAAATCTTGCACCACCCCGAAAAATAACGGTAATTACACTTCTGAATTCTGAAGTGGTGTGAAATCTACTCCAGCCGCCATTAAGCCTATAAACCCAAACCCTGAAGCCTATAGACCCTTTTCCCATAATCCCTAAACCCTAAATCCCTAAACCCAGCATGCCCATATTAGCTATAGTAGTCTAAATTCCTAGTATCCCACTTACTATCCCCTATAGTAGTCCCTATATACTTCCCCATATAACCACCCTCTAAGGACTTTAGACTATGGCTCATACTGTTGATGGATGAAATCTTGCACCACCCAGGGGCTTTAAACTGCTGTAATTCCTAGGACTTTAGGGACTTTAGGTGGTGAAAGATTTCATCATCAACCGTATTACCCCCAACCGGCATGGCACTTCTGAGGCCTTGGAAAGCTCCTTGTCTGACAGCTCCTCACTAATCGCTTTGCGAGACAGCTCCTGCCCGGGAGTTAAGGTTAATATTCCTATTCTCACTAATAGGGGTTATATAGGGATAATGGAAAAGAAAATGGAAACTACCATATTATAATCGGGTATATGTTGCGGTTATATCGGGGTATTAGGATTTAGGGTTTAGGGTTTAGTTTAGGGCTTAGGGATTTAGGGTTTAGGGGTGTAGGGTGCAGGGGTATAGGGACTTAGAGCTTGCGTGGAACATCTTGGATTCAGGTTGCTTCAGGCATCAGATTATGCAGTGTTTCTTTCCCGGCTTCAGCTAGTAGAGTCTGTAGTATCGACATCTACACCGGAGGTCTCGCGTCTCCGAACCTAGCTTGGGCATTGGCTGCTTTCAAACCAATTAGTGCCCCTTTAAACAATGACATGCGCCCTTAACCCTTGTGAACCGGGTGGACCCC
>CAJNIZ010021602.1:34266-51975 GCA_905231905.1 Symbiodinium pilosum
AAAAAAAAAAAAAAAAAAAAAAAAAAAAAAAAAAAAAAAAAAAAAAAATAAAAAAAAAAAAAAAAAAAAAAAAAAAAAAAAAAAAAAAAAAAAAAAAAAAAAAAAACAAAAAAAAAAAAAAAAAAAAAAAAAAAAAAAAAAAAAAAAAAAACGCCTCCTCGCGCTGATCTTTGAGCTTTGTGAGGACCGCGTCCTTCTCGGTCAGCCCATCTTTCCTTGTCTTTGCTACCCTCCACCACGCTGATACTAAATTGAACCTCCGCCTGGACCTTAAGTTACAACCCCAAACCTTCAACCCGTTGCCAACTCCTGAAACCCCAACGCCAGACCCTACATAAGCAAAGACTTGCGTACCTTTACCCAGGCGAGTGCCTGATACCATCCTGTGAAATTGTACCCGGAGGAAGGGAGAAACTCACAACCCTCCACAACCCTTAATCCTGAATGCCTCGAACACGCGTAGCCTTGAAACAACAAACTGGGAACCTCTTCCCAGGCTACAGAGACTAAAGGAGAGTTCCGGCATCATACGAATATGTTTTAGGGTTTGGGGTTTAGGGCGAGAAAAGTAGGGGGGTTCTCACCAAACGGTTGGGCCCTCGGGGATCATAGGATATCTAAGGGTGTATCAAGGGACGATGGGCCCTAAACCCTAAGCCTTAAACCCTAAACCTTGAAGAACTTGGGCTGAAGTCGTCTGGAATGGCAGTGAGGGCAACGCCTCCAGCCTAACCCTTGCATGAGGAGTCATACCCTGGAGGTCCAAGTACCACAAATATTGGGATTTTAGATCCCAACTACCAGAATCTGAGTAGTATTGGGGACCTTGAGCCCTGTTATTTGGGTACTTGGAGCCTTGCTGAGGGGTGCCGCCTTGGCGTCTGCTTGGTTCGCGACCTCGCTCATCTCTGTACTGACGCGGCTTAGGCCTTCTGTTATTTGTCGGATTGCAGAAGTAGCCTTTCGGCTGCGCTCCTGAGTTCTACAGCGGTTTAGGGCTCAGGGTTTAGGGTTTAGAGTTTAGAGTCAGTTTGGTGGGGAAGGCCATCAGCGTTCAACACATGATGGCACAGCGGCCACTGCCACTTGCTTGCTGGCCTGGGGATCTAAGCCAAAAAACGCCCAGGATCATGAATCCTGAGCCCTGAACTCTTAACTTGCCTCCCACCCTAAACCCCTGAACTCGAAAGCCCTACCTAAAGTAACTCCGTACCTAGACAAAAAGTAAGAATGCCAAAGCTTTAGGTACAACGCCTTTTTTTGTCAGGAGCACAGGTGACTCTAGGAAAGCACTGAACTCTATACCCCATGAAACATCCAATCCCAGATTCCGGCTCAATTGCGATTTTCCACACGATTCAGGGTGTGAAGGTTTAGGGGATTCTCCATTCTTCTATAAGCCCCAAATGTCAAACCCCCCCAAACCCCAATCCTTACACCCCCGACACCCTCAAGGCCTTACTCTCCCGGAAACTGACATGGAAACCCAAAAAGGGCCCTATAAAGACTACAGTCCCTTTAAAAGGGGGCTATATGGGTTTCCATGTTAGTTTGTAGGATTGTAACCTAAAGCCCCCCAGACTCTTAAGGACTGATGCCAACTCTGCCGATAAAAAAAGACCTTCTGATCATAGTAGTTGGGACCTAGAACCCCTTTATCTGGGTAGAAACCCAAAACTCAAACCCTACATGGACCCTCCAAATGTAATTCCTTTTCGGTTTGTTTTTTGGATAAGGTTTTTGGGTAGGGATTCATACTAGGACCCCCAAAGAGGTACTTACTATATTGGAGGGTCCAGGTGAACCTTAAAGGGTCGAGTGTCCCCAGATTGTGGTTTGACTTGGGGGTTTAGGGTTCAGTTTTAGGCCACAGATACTCTACTATGTGTGGCTTCGGGGACCTAAAGCCCTAGCATGTAGGTACTCCGACCCGAAACCCACATGTCCCTGTATATCCCATACATGTCCATATTTACCCTTACATATCCATATATCCCTTTTCAGCCCTGCCATTGCTTCGGTATTTGAACCGCGTCCCTAAGGATCCAGGTCTGAATGGTATTTGGGACCTTACACCTTTGTATTTTGGTACCTGGATCCTTAGGGACATGAATCGCATCCCACAATCATTCGGGACCTTACGCCCTGTTATCTGGCTACCTGCGCCTAAACCCTAAACCCTCGACCTGCAGCATTATAAAAACCCTAAACCCTAACCCCTACATAACCCAAATATACGATAGTACTTTCCATTTTTCCCTATATAGCCCCTGTATACCCAATATGTCCCCTAAACCCTGAACCCCTAAGCGTCCAAGGACCGAAATAATAGGGCTTCAGGGCCCAAATACCATAATATTATAGTATTTGGGTCCTAAAACCCTATTATTTGAGTCCTTGGACCCTTAGGGAACCCTAAACCCCTAAACCCTAAACCCTAAGGCCTAAGGCCTAAGCCCTAAACCCCTAAACCCTATATCCCCTATATAACTTCGTACCAAAGGACATCTTGTTGTACTCGTTGAGGACTACTTCCGCTTTGTCGTCGAGCTTGGAGTGCTCGTCCTTAAGCTTCCTTGGCTCGTTTAGGATTTAGGATTTAGAGATTAGGATTTAGGGTTTAGGGGTTAGGGCGTTAGGACTTTACGGGTTTAGGATTTAGAGTTTAGGGCTGAGGATATAGGGTTTAGGATTTAGGGTTTAGGATTTAGGGTTTAGGGTTTAAGGTTTAGGATTTAGGGTCTAGCGTTTAGGATTTAAGGGGTTTAGAGCGTTAGAGTTTAGGATTTAGGGCTAAGAGCTCAGGATTTACGGTTCAGAGTTCAGGGTTTGGAGTACAAAGTTGAGAAGTTGAGAATGTAGGGTTCAGAGCTTGGGGTTAGACCTTGGATTATGCAGGTTTTCACTTTCAGGGCTAGAGGTTGGACAAATTGGCGGTCTCCTTCACTGGGGCTTAAACCCTAAACCCCAAACCCTAAACCCCTAAATTCGCTTCATGAGGCCCTAAGCCCTAAACCTTGTAGAGGGTCCAGCGGCATTCTTCCTCAAATGGCCAGGCACTCTGACAGGTCAGAAACTAAAGGTATACACTCCCGGAAACTAACATGGAAACCCAAAAAGGGCCCTACAAAGACTACAGTCCCTCTACAAGGGAACTATATGGATTTCCAGGTTAGTTTGGGGGAGTGTAAGTGGTAGTTTCCCAAAATAAGGGAACCCCATTATAGATCCCAAAATACCATAGTCCCAATTGTTGGGACCCCCAAAATGGTACCCCTAATTTTGGGAAACCCCATAAGTATGTATAATCACCAGATCATGTGTGTATCCACTCCGCTCCCTGACAAAGTCTTCCATTCCCATTCGAAAGCCCCAAGCCCGCACCCTAAACCCATTCCAACTTATCAGTAACCAAGATGTGGGGCCTTTTCCTAAGCAAAGTACTTGAGGGAGGTGTAGGATATGTAGAGAATTCCACATGACTACGCGGTCCATTATGCAAATTTGTTGTGTACGCTACCAAATCTTAAAATGGAAATCTCAAGAAGGCCATATTGAAGACAACTGTCCATGTAGGATGGAGGTACATCTGATTCAATTCCAGATTTTTCGGGGGTGGTCCTCCCGACGGAGGATGTGCAACAAGCGAAGCCAACATCTCACAATGGCCTAGACACTCAAGCCCACATCACAAGTTGCATTCACAGCTCTGAACCATTCTGCCCTGACCCTAAATCCGAAACTCAGGAATCCCTGTATGGCACTTGCCGCCAATTCTCGCTCTCTTCCGTTTGAGGGACTCCCCGATTTATGCACACATATACATATGCATATCTATGTGTATATATATATATATGTATATATATATATGTGTACTATAATCTAAACTCCTAGTGTCCCCCTCAATAAGACCCACAATCGTCCCCTAGATAATCCCCTGTATAAGCCCCCTGCAAGGAGTTTACACTATAGCTCATGTAACCTTAAGAGGGCTCCTCAAACTTTTGGCTTCGGACCCTACGCCCTGAAATCCAGACAAAACCGTGAACTCCAACCCTTCAAACCCAAACAGAGACGAGCCCCAAACCTCAAACCCTCAAACCTGACACATAGACCCAAAACCTCCAACCCAAACCCCAAGCCTTAAATCCAAAACCCTACACCTTGATTGCCTCAGATGCTGCTTAGCGACTTCAGCTTTTTCTCCTCAACCTGCACAGGTTTTATGCATGCTAGCGGCGGGTAAGGTTTGGGCTTAGGGAAATGATGTACGCACTGAGGTGTTTTTTCAGCTGAGGTGTTTGACGTCTGACATGCATGTTTGATAATTTAGGTTTTGCGGTTTCGGGCTCATGGGCTTAAGGCGTTCACCGATTCATTGGCCTACGTGCTTGTATGATAACTAACATTGTTGCTATTCGATCTTCCCTCTTGACCCTATTGAAGAGTAGCCAGGATTTGTCTGAGCCGCCAATGTCCTGAGCAGATGACAAGTGACTTATACACCCACAGTCCCCCTTGAGCAGATAAACGATGGCCTTGGGTATATTGAAACAAGATCCCGATATACCCCATATTCTATCTACTTAACAGGGACTATAAGCCCCAAAGTATGTTGGGGGCATTGCTTTATCTGCTTTTGAGGTTCAAGTGCTGCCAAGGCGTCCTCGGAGCACGAAACCAAAAATCTCACATGACGATGCCCTCTCAACCTCCAAAGGGTCCAGAGATTTACGCAGAAGGTGGTTGGGCAATAAGTGCCTTTTTTTAGCTAGCATAGGAACCCATTCGGACGAAAATGGTATGCTGTTGACGTATTTGGACTCGAAGGCAATGGTCTCAACATCACATAATGGTCTAAAGATCTTTTGGGGGGGCACCGAAGGCACTCCGTCGCTAGTTCAAGCGTTGCCGCCTACCTACTTCAGAGGAGTTACAAGCAGGGCGACAAGTCCACCAATGCAGGTTCTAGCTATAGTTGTCCCAAGCCCTACACCCTAAACCCTCACCTCCCCTCCAGTTTTGAGGATGCGAGGCCAGCTACTGCTACTACTACTACTACTACTCCTCCTCCTACTCCTACTGCAACGACAACTACTACTACAAGTAGTAGTACTACTAGTGGTTACTAGCCCCCCCAACAAAAACATCCGCAACAACCGTGATCCCTACAGTTCTTGAATCAAGATCAACTGCGGATGCAGGTAACTTGCTGGATGCTACACGGTGCAAAAATTCTTCAATCCATCCTCAACCCCAAACCCAGACCCCAAAACCTAAGCCCTGAATCTTAACCGTGGCAGGTAGTACACTGGCCTTGTACTCATCGGCGGCAGCTTTTGCATTGGATTCGGCCTGTATTGTGCGGTCTTCGGGACCGGGTAAGGGTTTCCCCTTGATTACTGACACCACCCAGGAACAGTCTATAATGACGTGTGGGGCTTGACTAAGGTCTAGGGGTTAGATTGCGGGTTTTGTACCCCTAGTCATATTGCAATCCCAAAGGGTCCATGTACCTATCCAGTAGATATTTGGGTCCAAAGGGGTTCCTACATAGGTACTTTGGGGCCTAAGTATATGCTACGTAGGTACATGGACCCTTCGGGAATGATTACCCAACTCTTACTGACTGGGGGCACTGCTCGAGTTCCCCAGCTTACGGCTAACTTTACCATAGAAGCCCGGCTACCTTTTTGGTAGATTTCTGGGTGCCTTGTAAAAGTCAGTATAAATCTCTACAGGGACTTAGGATCAGTAACCCAATACCCTAAAGGTCCAAGGACCCAAATAATAGGGCTTTAGGGCCCAAATAATATAATCTAAATGGTATTTGGGCTCCAAAACCACATTATTTGGGTCCTTGGACCCTTAGGGATAATCATGTAGGTACTTGTCTAGGCCTGTAGGGTCACGTACATTTTTGGAAATTAATGGGCTCGGCTGTGGGGCCTTCATGCTGGAGTTCTAGGGCTAGGGAGTTGAAATGGGCGAGTACTCCGGTTTGAAAACGGAGGAGGGAGGGGGTGGGGGATGGGGTTTAGTGTTTGTGGTTTAGGGTGTCTCTTCACAAGAAAGGTTTAGGGCTTAGCATTTAATTCCTAGGATTCTCCCCGTCGAGCCGCTAAGGATTACCTCACAGATTGGGCGCCCGGAGCCCTAATCCTGAACCCCAAACCCTGTACGCTTAGACTAACCAATGTACTATTCAAAAGGGACGTGTACCTCATGATTTTGTTTGTTACCTTTGGTAAAGGGTCTAGGTTGCTCTAGGTAGAACCAAAACGTCCACAATCTCGAATTCCAAACCACGGTAGACCCAACCCCGATGCCTTCCATCACCTCAAAATGTTGGGGCTGTTCAAAAAAGTGGACCTTTGGGAAACAACGAGATATGGGGATATGCAGGGGATTGTGCGGGTCCCTACGAAGGATTGTATAGGGGATGTTTGCAAAGGCTAAACAAACCCTCAAATTTGAAACCCAACTCCAAAACCCGTTACCCTGAACCCTAAACCCTTAATTCCCAGCCCTAAACCCTCCACCATGAACCAGTTGGAGGAAGGCCAGGCACACGGAAAAGTAGCTTCGGCCTTTAAGCTTCAGGCTCGGGAGCGTAGCCCTCAATCCGTAACATTTCAGCTTATCTGGTTGGGTCACTGCCTCAACCTCACCGTAAAACTCCCAACCCGAAACCCTGAACCTCAAGTTCCAAAACCTAGACCGTAAACCATAAACCTTTTGCTCCACAACCTAGACCCTAAGCATTAAACCCTAGCATCTAGTCAGACGCGTAAGCCCCTCTACAGGCGCAACCACAAAAAGCACCTTGGCTTAGGAACATGCCTGGGATGAAACTACCTGAACAGGCAGCGGACACAGATATGTAGAATACGTGCTTGCTATCTTAAAGAATGCGTCTTCTGGACCAATCTCTGAACTGCTTCAAAGAGGCACGTAGAATTCCTAATATGATTGAAGGTACATTCCTCAATAAACTTTAAGGGTCCAAGTACCCAATAATTATTTACTTGCCAAAAACCTGTACTAGAATTACTATAACCCAAAACCCAAGTACCCAAATATTGGGTACTTGGACCCAGGGAAAGGAGTATTGCCCCTGGGTGGGCAAAGCCTGCGGCCAAACATGACGGGCCCACAACAACTCGACTGCGTCGTGACGAAGTGTTTGATGGTAATTGAACCAAGTAAGGCTTTATCCTCATCGCAAAATACTAAGCCCCAAGCCCTACTAAGAAAGGAGCACATGATATGCTCTGGGCTGGGGAGAAAAATAAACCCACAAGAATCCTGCCCACATGCCTTAGGCCTCCAGAAACCCGCTGCATGAATGAACTATTAGCTGAATCAGCATAAGTTCAACATTGCGGACACCCTTTGAGGAGTAGTATGATAGCACATATACTAGCTATGCAGTTTAGGTGGCACAACCATACATAAAAATCTGCATCATCACGTCCTGGAGAATAAACTGCTCTTGGCACGCCTTCTTGGAGTTCTTGACCTTAGAAGGGTTTAGTCAGGGTAACTTAGAATAATTTCAGCTCCCAATGAAAGGCCTAGTGTGAGGTCGGGTGAGGTAGTTTTAAATTGCGCAATTTAGTGCGTGTTACGTGCTTTGAGGTTCAGGGTCCAGTGTCTGGTCTAGGTTTAGGGTACTGTAGCTCCCTAACCCCCGAAGCCCCCATATCCTATGCGTGTCTAGCAGGCTTCAGGTCTTGGGTGTGTTAGGACGTTAGGAAATAGGCAAGCTTGACAAACAGGATCTGAGATCCCTGTACTGAGTTCATTCAAGGTTTATAGGGTGAACGCCTTAAAAAGGCGCTATATAGGGGGTTATAGAGGAGACTACTATGGGGGTCAGAAGGGGTTATTAAGCGGGATACTAGGAGTTTAGACTAGGGTTACTGTAAGGTATATAGGGAGTGGAAACCTTCGGGCACCTTACACTTCTTCTTTCACTTCGGATCCAATATGGTCCTTTGTTTTTAGAACTGCTTCCTCAACAGCTTGAATGAAACATATACACTACCCTAAACCCTAAACCCCCTAAACCCCCTGACCCCTAAACCCTGGGTTCAAGGTTAGAATTTAGATCTGGCGGCTATACTTTACTCTTAGACCGAAAAACCCTTGATTTGGGTACTTGGACCTTCAGGGGTGGGCATCAGTTGAGCTCCTAGTATCTCCCTTAATATCTCCCGTAGCAGTCCCCTACATAATCCCCATATAACACCCCTTTAGGAGTTAAGACCCTAAACCCTGAACTCTCGGCCCCGAACCCGAAACTTTATAATCCCCCTTATAACCCCCCTTTTAAGGAGCTTTGACTATGGCTCATTTGCTTGTATACATCTTGGAGTTGTTTCGTGTTTCTGGGGTAAGCAGGGAGAACTTAATGTTGACAAGTGCCTTTCAGCAAATGGCCAAAACCCAACATCCCCTCAATGAACTCCTTTCAGAGTGTTTTCTGCTTAGGGCTTCGGAAAAAGGATTCTTGAAACCTGTCCGTGTCCTATTTTTAACTCATAGGGACAAAAGAAATGTGGAGTGCAGCGGTGATCCTCTTTGTGCGTGAGTGCTCCAAGGTCAGTTCCCCTCGCCGGACACATACAAGAACTGTTGGGGGTTTAGGACTACCTGGACCCAAAAGTAGGTAAAATAATGGCCCAAATCCCCTAAATATAGCCCAAAAGGCCATAATTCTTAGATACTTTGGGGGTGAAGGTAGCTATTCCCTAAGCTAAGAGTGAAGTGATGAGATGAGGGTAATCCTGGAAACCTGCGCAGTGGAACCGATTATCTTGTGGTGCTCAGGGGAACCTTCTTTGCACAAGCCACCCTCAAACCGTCTCCCCAAACCCTCAACGGACAGCCCTCATCGCATCTACGGGCATCCAGTCCCCTTCCTGTAAATGTCCAGAAGGAGCAAGGTTTCTTCGTTGGCAGGCAACGGTCTGTAAAACAGCGCGCAGTGCTATTTCAAGAGTGAATCGTCAGCGCCTTGACAAACACGGCAGCACCGCACGGCAGTAACCTGCATGAACGCTCTACTGGTCAAGTCCCGAAACTTTGGCTATAGACTTAAAGATTGTGTAAGCTAGAGCGCCAACTCCCAAAGGGTCCAAAGTACCGATATGGTACAAAGTATGGTTTCTGTAGTAGTAGTTTCCCCTATGGTTTGAGTAAGAATGCCCCATATGGGTACTTAGGACCCTTTGGGACTAAAACCGTGCGCGCTATGCGGCATGGTATGTATTGAAGGCTAAACTTTCAGAAGCCCCAGCTTCAACCCCAAAACACTCGACCCTTGCCTGAGGCACATATATGGGTATATAGGGATACATAAGGGTTTCCCAAATTTACGGACCCTTTTTGGGGGGTCTCTATAACAAGGATGTGCCTGAGGTGCAAGCCATATTGTCAGCATCCAACAGAGCTTTCTTGCACTTGTGGCGCATGTCCTCGCACTTCTTGGTAGCTTCCTGCACAGTGGCAGGAGGAGTCTAGGTCTGTCCCTTCACCCACTGCTAGTTGTCTTTGGTTTTTTTCTAAATTAGGGGTCATTGTAGGGGGTCTCCATAATGAGGATTATAAGATATTGGGGGCTACATGGGGGTTGCCCTATTTAGGGAAGCTACCATGGAATTGTATATAGAGTGGATGGGTGAACCGCCCTCAACATAGTTGCCACCATCCCATGTTGCGACCCTCATCACATGGAGGGGTGTCGTTCTTAGAGCTAGGGTTTCAGGGGTGACGCTCGCCCTGTGCATCTAGCAGCGTAGTTTGGATATGGAATATTCCCCTGGGGCTCCACGTGTAAACATGAATGTGGGGCTTTGGGAGGTTTAGAGTTTAGGGTTCTGGGTTTACTTCTATTTGGGTCTCCCCAAAATTAGGGGTACCCTTCTGAAATTCCCCATAATCCGGGGTTCCATTTTCTTGGGAAACTACCATATCTACCTTGAGCCCTAAAGTCCATGGATGATACCTTCTTCGGGCCAGTTGAAGCCTTTGGACAGTAGTTTGGGGACCGCCTCTGCGTAGGAATGTCGGGGTTTGGACAGGGTTGCTCGGCAGTTGGATATCTGGTTGCTGGCTGGTGTGCTAGGCATTCAGCCCTCAAGGCACTTAGGGTAGAGGGTTTAGATATATGTATATAACCCAATATAATATAAAGGTTTCCATATTTTTCTCCATTATCCCTAGATATAACCCCTATATAACCCTAGGGTTCAGGCTTAGGGCCATCATGGCATCTGTGCTGAAGGTGATCTACTCAACCCGTGTGAACGAAAGAGACACTGTGCCTTCACAGGTTAATATCGATATAGGGTTCAGGGAATTTGGGGGCAATATAGGGAGAATGGACAAGAAAATGGAAACTCCTGTAGGATATTCGGGATCATCTGCTTAATCTCTACGTCCACGTCTTGTGGAAGGGATCCGTATGCGCGCGCGAAGAAAATGAATCACATACCTTCCCAGAGAAAAGTGGAGAAGGTATTCACCCTCTTCATCCTTAACATGAATCCTCGGGTTACCCGCCAGGGTACCACTTATTGGTGCTTAAAGGAGAGTGGGAAGCAGATCCTTTGTAGTAATCCCTCTATAGTTCCCATAATACGGAAAGTATGAAAGAAAGCCCCCCATACTCTCTGCTAAGCACCAGTAAGACCAAGTAGGCATTTACAAGCACCGCAGTACCTTGCCTTCATTGGCCCAAAAACCCCCCCCCCGCTCCCAATATAATCGCCAATGTACAGCAGCAGTTGCCATTTTCTTTTGCGCTATCCAGGAATTACCCACAGCAGTTTCCAGTATCTTTTCCATTATCCGTATATTACCCCTGGATTCCTCAAACTTCGTTCAGCTGAAATACTTCATCTCAAGCTTTTGATGAAGCCCTCGCGCCCCAAATGATTGAGGTTTAGGTCCCAGGTGCTGCAATCAAAGGGTTTTTTGTGCTTACTATTTGGGCCCTGGGGTCCTTCGGACAAACCCATTCAAATCTGGACGCTAGGATATGACCTACCTAAACCCCAAAAGTAAGCAAAATAAAAGCCCTAAACCAGCCATAAAGGCCATTATTTTACATACTTTTGGGGTCCAGGTACACTTATGACTTGAGTTCGTCCCAAGGAAAAAGCTGCCTCGAGCTTTGCTTTGGCTTGCTTCAGCTCGTCGCCGCCAATGTTCATGATCCTCACTGACCCAGACCCCCTAAAGGATCCACAAGGTTTAGGGTTTAGGGTTTAGGGACCCTTCAAAGGGTTTGAAGGGGTCTATATAGGGGTATATACTCTTTGGAGATTAGGGTTTAGGGTTTAGGATCCAAGAAATGGAACCCCTCAATATGAACCCGCTACTACATTAGGGAAACTAGGGGACTATCAGGGGGCTCCATTTTTTGGATCCTCTATGAGGTCTGGGAAAAGAATCAAACTGCAACGCTGTTGAGGGTCGAGAGTGTAGGCTGTAGGATGTAGTGAAGACGGCGTATAGGAGTGTAGGTAAGCTTTGGATAACGTGGTGGATGCGCTGGAGAGATGACATCCTTCGTGATCCAAAATGCCAAGGGTTTAGTTACATGGGATCATGCAGGAGTTTTCTGTCCATCAAGCGTAGGTGCTCAGACCCATGTTTGAGGCAAGTATGATCGAGGGATTCGTATGAAAATATCCCTCAGTTAACCAGGGGTCTAAGCACACAATTACCAGGGCTGCAGGTCCCAAATACCATTCAGGTTATAGTATTTGGGCTCTAAATTTGACTACTTGGACCTTTTGGGGCTAGAGACTAGCCCTAAACCCTATCAACCCTAAGGGCTACAGCCGCAGTTTTCTGGTGCAAAATGCATCCCTGGGAGTTCAAGTACTCAAATAACGGGCTTCTGCTGGGTTGGCCCCTTCAAACCCCTTGAACAATAGTTGTATATTGGGTCCCCTACTAAAGCGAAGAGGCAAAATTGTAAATATCCCAGGGGCCTACCTTATTGTCCCCTATTAAAACGAAGAGGCAAAATTGTAAATATCCCAGGGGCCTACCCAGTCTAGGTCTCAAGCACTAGAACCCCTGCATGTGTATTTTTCGGATACCTGAAGCCCCAAGATCTGGATGCTTAAGGTTTAGGGTTTGGGGTTGTTTCAGGCTCAAGATGGACATGGTGCTTGCCTGCAGTTCTTACTCTCAGATCAGAGGTCACCCGCGCTGCTACTCAAAAATGGCCAGAGCCCAGCAAAGTTAATGAATATGGGATCTGTTCCACTGGAAGCACCATTCTCCTTGAAGAATCATGTGATGCAGGTCCTTAAAATTTCTACCCTTTGACCCTAAACACATGCTGCCAGCTAAAGGTCAGGTGCGAGCCGCCTAGAAAATCATAAAATGCAGATGTGCGTTGCAGGCATGGATCCTGCGGGTGTTAAAGCCTGGCAAAGTTTAGGATGATATCGAAACCTGAACTAAGACTACGGTCTAGGGTTCAGGGTGTAGGTGTCACGGTACCTAACGCTATTGTGTGATTTGTGACTGTGACCTATCACTTGGGGTGAGTTGTTACAAACTCTTGGGTAGAACCGCAGAAGCCCCAGCCCAGGCATGTGGGGAAGCTAGCCTTAAACCCTAAACCCTTCTCTACTCTCCCTGGCGCTTACTAGGGAAGGGAGACTGGATGAAATGCACAATGATTGGAGGATTCTCTAGGGAAATTTGTAAGGATCACTCACTACTAAGCACCACTCTTAAAAGGGCTATCGGATTACCCCAGTCTAGTTCTACCCTGCAACCCTATGGTCCCGGACCCTCTGAAAATGTCAGGATAGCAGCTGATTGTGCAGATCGCGAACTTCCTCCTCCACAACCTGTCCCGCAGCAAGGACATATGTGCTATAGTCTGAACTCCTAGTATCCCCCTTAATGACCCCTAAGTAGTCCCCTATATAATTCCATATATAACCCTTTTAAATAATTTAGACTGTAGGACATGTGAATTCGCAGGACATCTCAAAATTAGGCTGGGGCTACGGTTTGCGGCTGAGACTGCGTGGGCCTTTTCTGCACTCCCTACGGTGAAGGGTTCTATTGTTGATTTTGGGGGATGGTGGAGAATCCTAATTCTAAGCCACACCTGTCTAGCTGCAGCGTTTAGGAGCCAGACTCTGGAATTTGCCACAAGCAGGCATCATATTAAGGATTCTACACTTCCAAGGGATACCTGCGGATAAGTAGAAGACGGTACACTCTGGAGATCATCCGAAGAAAGTTCTACATGGGTAACCCAACAGAACCCGAAACCCAAAACCCTAAACCCCAAACCAAAGTACTCAGACCTGGCGCACGTCATTGAGAGATATGAGGCTTTGGCTCTTGCCTACGAGGGAAAGTGCCCTAGGCTAGGATATGCCAGTTGCTGGATTCCTTAGGCTATGATGTAGGGTTTAGGGTTTATGGGTTTAGGGTTTAGGGGTTTAGGGTTTAGGGGTTTAGGGTTTAGGGGTTTAGGGTTTAGGGGTTTAGGGTTTAGAGGTTAGAGTTGAGAGTTTAGGGTTTAGGGGTTTAGGGTTTCGGGAGCCTGGTCATGACACGGCCCAGAACCAGCAGCCTTTCATAGTGGGGTGGTTTAGATCGACTCATCCACAGAGGATTATCCTCAGGGGTCGTTTCCTTGATGCTGACCTATGGTTTGTAGAGTATGGAAGGCACACATGATTGTTGTGGTGGTCGCGGCAGTTTCATGCTGGCAGGTCAACTCTACTAACTAAAATGGGAAAACGCGCGCATGGAACTGCAAGATTAAAGGGAATCCAAATAACCCCAAACCCTATAAACCCTATAAACCCTAAACCCTAAAAACCCTAGACCCTAAACCTCAACCCAAACTTCTCTAGGCATTTGAAGAAGTTCAGAGCACTTGGCCTCCCAAGCGAGATTTCATTGGAAGAAAAACGCGGAACGACGGCAGTCTTGTGCAACTTAGAAACCTGTAGCCCCAACGACCCGTGTAAGCTCCTAGTAAAGCGTGGCATCCACTTTCCGAACAAGAGCTGGAGCTTGAATCGCTTGAGCCCCGACTGTGGATGCCACAAATCCTGCATGAGCCTAAGTACCCTCTACTTGGAAATTGGAATACGCAAGTATGGTAAGATCATTGAGGATGTTTCGTACCAACCCACCAAACCCCGACATATTCCATTCTTATTCCATTTGATTCTCCATTATTGAATAAACCCTATAGATTAAATCCCAGGCCCTGAACGCTAAACCCCGATTCCTGAACCCCAAACCTGCCCGACAATGCCTGATGCTGCTGCATGATAGTGTTGAGCTCCTCAGAACGGCTCTCGATAAGCTTCTCCAACCTTCCAGACTCCAAACATGGTGGGTTTTCTTACCTTTGGTTGGCTAGGAATGAATAAATGGATCCTCAGAGTAGTCTCTATATACCCATTATACTAGTTTGCATTCTCTCTTTTTCATTCCTTCATTCAACTAAAGGCCAGTTTTGGATAAGGGGGTCTCCAAGAAATGTCGGACGCCTGGTCGTCCCATTAGGACAGGGTTTCGGAGAAGTATTTGATGACTGAGCACTTGGACCCTTAGGGTTATAGTAAGGGTTCTGGTATATGGGGGCCAAACTGACGGTCCCATTACTTACAGGAACACCCACATTCCAAGGTTCAACGGTTGAGGGTGCACCTAAACCCTAATGCCATTGCAGAGCCTACCGAGATGATCACTCTTCGCCAAATTGGGTTATGCTGGGCTTGTGACGGTATACCACTTACAGTGCCCTAGGGGCTCAAGTAGCCCAATGTAGGTACTATTTACATGACTTTAGGGCCCAATGCAGGTATTATTTGTATAATTGGATCCCTAGGGGTATACATGACTACAGATCCTTTATGGGTTCTGTTGTGTGTTTGCTGCAGAGTCTAGGGCGGGGAGCTCAATGTTTTAGACCAAAGCCCGACACCACTACGGGAGGGTGGTGCGGGCCCTGAACCCTAAACCCTTTATATCCCTATATAACCCCTATATATCCTCTACAACGCAGGCTGCGACTTAAAAGGTTTATAAATCATGGGTCTACATTAACCGACATACCTCTTCCAGATGGCTTCGTACTTGAACTCTGCTGTCTCTACGTTTGCTTCCAGGTGTGAGGCCAGTTTAAGCCCACTTCCTTGGTTGTGCTCTGCATATTGCTGACTGCTGACATCACCTTTACTTTAATATGGAACCCTATAGTCCCCCTTAAGTAGATAGAATATGGGTATATGGGGATCTTATGATAATATACCCAAATCCATATTCTATCTAATTCAGGGGGACTATACACTTTTGGCTCATGGTTTAAGGTAAGGCTCTTTGGAAGGACAGTAACAAACAAAGGGGGACCCTTCCCAGGTGTTCATGCTTGATCAGTTTCTCTAAAGCCCCAGAGCAGGCATGTTCGTTGTTTGAGCTGGAGAATGGCAAGACTTTCAGATCCAACGCTGCTTCAAACCCTAAACCCTAAACCATAACTCCGGAATAGCTTAAGCTTTGGGGCTCCAAGCTGTTCCTGCCTACATACCCGGAGCGTGTTTGGACCCTTTGAGGATCAGAGAATTTTGGCAACACAAGCTTCGCAAAGTAGGTCGCTATAAGGGTGTGAACCTATCACACGACTATAAAGGGTTGAGGCGGCAAAAACTTTCTGGTTATTTGGTGTACGAGTTGTGTTCCTCAGCGGGGCGTTTTGAAAACAATAAACAACACAGCCACCAAGGACACAGTTATCCTGAACGTCTCAGGAGGGTTTAAAGTTTAGGCCAAAACTGATGGTGGAGCAAAAGCTGAGGGTTCTTTCGCCTGGGAACCTGCGAATGTTGGTGCTTCCTACCCGTTTGGCACACTTGAGTGAATAGATCTATGAAGCTGATTTATCAAAAAAACATGTGAGCCCCAGCATTGTAAAGGCTTAAGCCCTGAAATCCATTTCCCTGTGGCTCCGAGTTTTATTGTTTAGCTATGTGGGCTCCCTAAAGACTATAGATAGCACCTACTTTGCGGTTTGGGGCCGTTGGCCCCACACGCTAAACCCTAAACCCAAAAACATGAAACCTTAACCCTAAAACCCAAAACCATGAAACCTAAACCCTAAAGCCGCCCAAAAAACCATGAAACCTAAACCCTAAAACCCAAACCCTTAACCCAACACCAAAACTCAACCTGGGCTTTCTTGACTCAAAGGCCGCGGCTGCTTGATTTTGTCCTTCTCATCTTTGGTAAGCTGTGGAACTTTCAGCCTAGGTTTAGGATTTAGGGTTTGTAGGGTTCAGGGTTTGGGGTTTAGGATTTATAGGGTTAAGGGTCTAGGGCTTTAGTAGTATCCCACTTAGTAACCCTAGGGTTTAGGGTTTAGATTGCGAGTTTTTGCAGGGTCTAGGTTGTAGGCTTGGGGCTGGAGAAAATTTTGGGTCTGAGAGACATGGCTTGGGGTTTAGGATTCATGGCTTGGGATTTAGGGTGCAGGGCTTGGGTCTTGGAGTCAGGGCTGGGGGTTAGAGACTTCAAGCCGAGACTTTTGGTTTGGGGTGAAATTTCTTGAGAAGCCCAGATTTTTTTGCTAAAGTTCAAGAATTGAAGGCGTTGATGGCTGTTGTAGTCTATGGGGAATCGTTTTGTGGCATTTCTAGCCCTAAACCCTAAACCCTTAAACCCTAAACCCTTAAACCCTAAACCCTAAACTCTAAACCCCTAAACCCTTAAACCCCTAAACCCTAAAGCAGCACTAGGACGTTCAAGGTTTGACTTCCACTTCTTTCGCAACCTGCTGGGCAGGAAGGGGTTCCGCTATCTAAAGCTGTTCCATCATTTGAACTATAGTCTAAACTCCTTAAAGGGTGTTATATAGGGGATTATATAGGGAACTACTATAGGGGTTATGAAGGGGGATACTAGGAGTTTAGACTATGGCTCATTTGGCTACTCACTTTCCAAGCACGAATCGCGTGTAGATGCTGGTACGTATTAATCCAAGTACCTTCACAAGCGCAACCCCTAAGCCCTCAGCCCTGAACCCTTAGACCTATTAACAAGCCTGGCCTGCCCCGGACAGTGAGTCAGATTTTAGGGTTCAGGGTTTAGGTTTTAGGGCTGTCTATAAGCTCCTCAAAGTTATTTATACATAGGTTCCCACACTGCCATCGTGATATAACAGGAATATAAGAGGACCCTGAAAACTCCCGACTATCCCTTACACTGACTATTACAGGTTAGGGGGGGGGGGTGGGTCCACCTAATGAATCGGCCCTAAACCCGAAACCCTAAACCTTAAACCGCGGTCCCTGATCTGCAACAGTGGGGCATTTTATTCTCACTCCACAGTGCCACACAATGAATTTCAGATTTCGAAAAAATTCAAGAATGAACCGATCCACATAGCAATGGGGGTCATCCCGCATTAATTTAAATACACGTTGTTGGGGCTGAAATTGCAAAGCTTGTTTGCACCAAATTGGCCTTTAAAAGTACAATTCTACAACAAACATCAATCCAATACAACCTTTCTGCAAAGTTGGTCTTGGTGCACAAGCCCAAAACAATTCTCCGGTTTGCATGTTGGAATTATTTTCAATCGAACTATATTTTGCAAAACAGCGAAACATATAAACGCATTCTTGTAAAGGGACTCTACTGGGA